>JBBYHQ010313750.1:0-16763 GCA_038382645.1 Spergularia azorica | reverse complement strand
GGTCTCCTACCGCGGCACAACTTGAAATCGTTCTTTGATCTTCCTTATACAACCATTGTTAACCCTTATTTCCAACATAATTGATGGATGGTAGCCCCTAGATTGAGATTTAGAGGCTAGGGTTTTTGAGAGAAAGGGAGAGAAAAAAAAAGTTAGTTGAAAGTTAGTTAGGATTGTTAGTTAGGATTGTTAGGTTTAGATTGTTAGTCCAATTTGGGTATAAATACCCTTTGTATTCCTTTGACTCATTCATTCAATCAAATAACAAAAAATTCAGAATTCTTCTCTCAAAAGTCTGTTTCTTCTCCTTTCTTCCTCTTTTTCTCTGCTTCTTCTTCTAAAATCTGTCTTTTCTTTCTCTTTAATCCAATTGACAGCTTTAGTTGAGCATTGCTCCTAAAAGCCTGTCATTCACGTCTGTTTCTGGGCTAGTATTACAGTACATTCTATGTACTGTAACACAAGAGCATACAACATAAGAAGGGAAAAAAGAAAGAGTTGAGAGACATTTAATTTGCGAGATGTCTGGTTTCAATTGCGAGGGTATTCCTCAACTTTGCCTCCCTCAATCTCTCAAGTGTTGCCCTTCAGGTAAATTAACATAAGCAATTAACCATCATGCATGCATGTTCATTGTACATATCTTAGCTCCTAATTAAAAGATTACATGTCATGTTATTATCATCGTCAATTTATCATACGTACGTGATATGTCGTTTTACTTTCAAATCACGCTAAAGATCAAACGCAAATTGTAACTAAGATCTTAATTATGACCTCGTTGTTTTTCCCCATTGCAGCACAAGGTCACAAGTATCAATGGCCTGAATTAATCGGTAAAGACTCTATGGAAGCTAAGAGCATTATTGAACGTGACAATCCTCTTGTACGAGTTCTTATTGTACCTTCGGACGTCTATCCACTTGCAATCTTTTGTTGCAACCGTGTTATAATTAATGTCACCAAGGATGGAGGAAATGTTATTGCTCCATACCCTAAAATTGGATAGGGGAAAAAAATGAGTGAAATACTGAAATGTGGTGTCATTGAATGTCACGATATAATAATATTTAATAATAATATCCGAAAGTGGAAGTTATTATTGTCTTCTTACATTGTATTCTTCTTCCACTACTATTTCCGGCCTCCTTCCTCTAAAAATTGTTCAAATTTTGTTTATCGATCATCCCAAGAAGATGGCTAATATTCTCATGCTTTTATTAATTCGGCATCTTTCATAAACATAAGGTAAGATATATGATTGTGTACATATCTTATTTTTTTATAGTAATTAATTAATTTAGCAAGACACAAGTAAATTTATGATGTTCCTTCAAATTTCTCATTTTCATTTCTTAACGATCTTGTATCTTTAGAGGTCGGAGGGGTTATTTTGTACGTAACTATTCTCAATTTATGACTTGATCACTTAAATTGAGTTGATTAAAAAATAACTAAGCTTTGGGTCACGCTTATTTCACGCTTTGCGACTCGCAACGCGGGTGATGAAGTTACTCTTGCAAACGATTGTCCCAACAATCTTACAAATGATTCTCCGTAAGAATCAATGCAAAGAAAGTACATACGGAGTATGTGCACTCCAGATCAATGATGACCTTTCTGAGCAGATTCCTCAGTTATTGTTTCGAATGAATTTATTTCGTCGTCAATTTTAAGAAGCGAATAATTTTTTTCATACTCCACATATTATTACAGTACGAAATGTACGAAATCAGTCGTTGTTTTCTTGCTTTTTACTACCTATATACTAGTATAGTCTATGACGTTTTTGTAATTTTGTATATCAAGGTGAGGCTTTGACTAGCGGTTTTGGAAATAAAATATGCATCAATCAAAAAAAAAAATATGATATGTATAGCGTTGCATTTGTATAAAAATAAACTCGTGATTGTCATGAAGTTCTATTTCACAGGTTGTGTTTGTTTGGTTACATGTAGGAAATGGATTCCCAAATGAATTTTCAATTAATAAAGGGGGGTTAGGTAAGTCAATTTCTCCTTTTTGTAGGAATTGGAAATTCTTATAATTTTGGACAATCAAACAACTCAAAATGTTTTAATTCATGTGAATTCCGAATTCCCTCGATTTATTTGGCAACCAAACAACCACTAAGTAAATAAAGGAAACGTCTTGAAACATGATAAAGTCGTACACTACTTGTATTCTACGGAGTATTCATTTGCTAATATTTGGTTTGAATTCCTTACTTATAATTGTGTGCGTGACATTCACACTAGGTGGTCATTGATCGATCAAATTATGGACTTTTAGAGTTACAAAACAACACTACCGGTAATGTGGTAAAGATTAATTCCGTTTCTTTTGGTTTCCTTACGTGTGTTAAAAAATAGAGGAAGTTAGATTTCGATGGTGTCATAATCGATGTTGCAACTTGTAAAGGACAAATAACACTGATATAGGTTCCGAACAATTTCGGGGTTGGGATGAACTCACATGCTAAGATAGAGTAAGAATGTGGATGCTTGAATGTGAATTAAGCAGTGAATTTTGACACCATTTGGGTATTTGTATTAAATTTCGCATAAACTTCATGATGTATAACTTACAAGCATCTTATTAGTAGTACAAAAACATCTCACTTTTAAAGAATAACGAATGCCTAAACTGCTGTATAAGCTGCTAACCTTAGAAACAATCACATTTTCAACAATCTTACAAATCGTATGTGAAAAAATAAATGAAAGAATGTATTAAGTATAGCACAAGTATTATATACACTCCACACTCCAGATCAATGATGAACTTTCTCAGCAGATTCCTCAGTTGTTGTTTCAGCAGAGAATTTCGGGTTAATGTCCTCTAACTGATGCAGAACCTGCTGAACATCAGGTCTAGCCTCAGGTGAAGGATCAACCAGGTGCAATGCCAGCTTCAATGTGTTGAGCATCTCGTCCCCTGTCGTCGAAACGTCCCTCATCAGCTCCAAATCAAACACCTCATTAGTCCATTCTTCCTTCACTGTGGATGCTACCCACTGTGGCAAATCTGACCCTTCAATTGTCTCGCTAGGGGACTTTCCTGTCAGCAGCTCCAGTAGGATTACCCCGAGGCTGTAGATGTCGGTCTTGGTGGACACTTTCTTTGTCTTGGGGAGCTCAGGTGCACGGTACCCTGTTGCCCCAGCAGTTGCACTCACATTGGTGTTTGCAGTGTCTGTCATTAGCCGGTGGACGCCGTAATCTGAAACCTTGGCATTGTTTTGCTCATCTAGGTAGACATCACTTGAAGTCAGATTTCCATGTACTAGGTTCTCTTGAGTGTGCAGATGGTTCAGCCCACGCGTTACGCCTATTGCTATCTTCATCCTTGTTGGCCAGTCTATGGTGATTTCAGGTCCTCTTGCTGCAAAAAAAAAGAACATCCAGGTCATGTCATATTCTTGTGCATATGATCGCAGAGAAATTTTACATGATCAATTCTCATTCAAAACAAATCATAACACAAGTTTTCGCGTAACAAAAAAGTTTCAAATGATCAGCTTCAGCCAATGTAACCCACAGTTGCTAGTACACTCTCAACTTCAGATTCGAAATTTAACATAATTAGATCAGAAAATTTTCATGTGATCACTGATCAGCTTCGGCCAATGTAATTCATTCTAACCACAGTTGCTCCTACACTTTCAACTCCACATTCGAAATTTAACATATTAGAACAGAAAAGTTTAATATGATCAGCTTCAACCACAAGTAATTCACTACACAATAAATACAGTGTTTTTGGCACGAACAGGCAGGTCATGAATCATGAGAAATACATGTTGGCGTGATAGTAAAGTTTCATACATACATTCAGAAATTCTACAATGACCTAGATCACATTGTTTGCACATCCAATTGCACAAGTTTGCAGCAAAATAATCTGATCAAAGAGTTTAAGACTAAAAATGTTAAAAGTTTACTTACCATGAAGGAAAGAAGAAAGGCTACCCTTGGACATGTAATCGAAAGCAAGAAGCTTCTCTCCTTTAGGGCCCAAGTAATAGGCTCTAAGGGGAAGAAGATTCGGGTGTCGAATCCTGCCAAGTACATTAACTTCAATCTCAAACTCCTTTGGACTCTTAGCAAGCTTCTCCCTCAGCCTCTTGACTGCAACTTGATTGCCATCTTCGAGTGTCGCCTTGTAGACAGTTCCATAAGGGCTCTTCCCCATGATCTCTGCTGTCGCGCAAAGCAAGTCATCAGCAGTGAACACGAATGGCCCGTCAAACAGCACCAGTTTCCCACCAGCAGTTCCTGCTTCAGCACTAGCTTCTCCTGCAGCAACAACACCCTTTTCGCCACCAATGTTCTTGGTACTCCTGGTCTTTGAACCTGTTCTTCTCCTGATCAAACAACACAGTAAAATACAGCATAGTACAAACAGAACAGCAAGGAGAGCACCCACTACTATCAGGATTATGTCCTTAGTACTCAATCTCCTTGGTTTCGACTCGTTACTGATGTCTGATGATGGGCTAATTGAGGGACTCTCAGAAGCAGGTGCTGGTGCAAAACATGGAGTAGAAGCACTAAACCCACACAACTGTAAATTTCCTGCAAATGAAGTGGAATTGAATCTCTTCGAAAGGCGAGACGGGACTTGGCCGGAGAGATCATTGTTAGAGACATTGAAAGATGTTAAAGTTGACAGATTTTCGAGCGAGGCAGGAATTTCTCCTGTGAAGTTGTTTTCTGACAAATCAAGGGAACTGATCTTAGTAAGGTTACCAATGCTGGTAGGAATGTCTCCTGTCAGGTGGTTTTTCTTAAGGTTTATAACAGTAACATTCTTCAACCCACCCAACTCTTTAGGCACACTACCATTAATTGCATTATTAGACAAATCCAAAACCATAAGATTTCCCAACTTACCCAAAGAATTTGGGATACTACCCGAAAGCGAATTGGAGCTCATATTAAGTCTATACATCCTAGGAGAGCTAATCAAACTACCAGGAATAAACCCATTAAGCAAATTGCCACTAAGATCAACAGCTTGAAGCTGAGGAGAGTTCCCAATTGAAGAAGGAATCGAACCCGAAAACCGATTATTGAACAGATAAGACCTCTAAGATTAGGCAAAGACCCTAAAGATGAAGGGATAGTACCACCAATAAGGTTATCGTGAAGGCTAAGCTTCCTGAGCTCCTTAAACTGCCCAACTTTATCAGAAATTCTGCCTCCTAATGCCTTAAATGGCAACTGTATAGCAACAACACGCCCCTTCATACACTTGATCCCTGCCCAACTGCCTGAACAAACTGCAGTCCTATTCCCATTCCAACTCCTCAACACGCCCCTCGCATCGATAAGCTCACGCTTGAATGCTTGTAACGCTTGGAAATCAGAAGGCGTGATCATCACGCCATCAATTTTAAACTGCTGCCCTGTAACATGCTCAGGATACACAAATAATGTATGCACAAATGTGAGTAATAATGCAAAATTAAGAAATTTTGAGATTGACCCATTATTCTTTACCATATTATAGTGATGACCCATGTATCAAAATGTAAACTTGACGCACAATTTATAAACAAGTGTAAGAAAAATATACAGCTACACTACACTAAACAGAACAAATTAGTATGCAGTAAGTTTGTTTTTCTCTGTAAATTTGTTCCCCTCTTTTTATTTGTCTTCTCTGTTGTTGTATAAGAGGGGTGATGAGAGAGAGAGAAGCGTAAAGAGGAAGAGAAGAGAGAATTAGGGAAGAAGTGGGAAATGGAGGGGGAGTGATATTGAGTGGAATCCAACGGCTAGTTTTCTTGTTTTTCTTCAATTAAAATGCAATTAGTCAGATTATTCAATTATTCAATTGATTGTCAGTTTAACGGGTTTGTGTGTTGAAAATTGGTCGTGTGTTTTTTTTTTATTAAGGTTGTGCACAGGGGAAAATGGACCGGGTATTGCTCCTCCCAACGGCTCTTTTAGTAGAATGGGCCAGAATTATTAGTGAAAAATGTGAATTTGATTTAATTGTGATATATATGATTTTTTTTAGTATAGAATGGAAATATTAACTTTATGGGTAAAAAAAGGTGGTAATAATGACAAATGGGTTTTGTGTCCTTTACTTTTTTTACTTTTGATTTTTTGAAGGGATGATTTTGAGGATGATTCTTCTCAAAACTGTAAAAAGTAGTACCTTCAAGAAATGTACTTCAATCATGTTACTCTACATTCCAAGGACTATGTCTATGCTAGAGCCTGACCTATTTTTACCTTTTGTCTGATGTAAATTATGGTGTTTAATCCTTTCATTACTTTCTTTAATCATGCTGCTCTACCGTCTAACCATCATCTACGCGGCATGCTTTCATTAAATTGTCATTGTAGGAGTTGTTTTTTTATAACTTATGGAGTCGGTTTGAATCAAGTGAAACTTGCGAAAGATAATCAAGTGAACTCGATACGAGCGGGTAGAACTATGACGGGCGTAGCTAGTATCAAACTCTTCTCCATTCTAATTGTACATGGTGATTAACTTTCACAAACACCCTCAAACATGAAGATTGTTTGTTATTTACTAGATTCCAAAGGTAAAGGAATCTGGTCAAGGCCTGGGAAGCCTAGCTAAATAAGGGTCCCAAAAACCCCAGGATATTTGGGGTTGCTTGTCACTTGGCTTCATGCATTCAGCTCATCATTTGTGTCCTAACTGTTTTGGAATCGTTGTGACTCTGTTATGTGGACCGAGGCACTTGACCAGGCCATATGATGAAGACCAGGCTTGCAACGTATTTATTGAGTCTTGGTCGAGGCGCTCCCACACATGACTATGACTTATTTTGTCATGGGAATATAAATTCTCTTACTAGGCTGTTATGTTTGCATCAGCATGCTTAAATTCCCCTCTCATACGTAATACGGAAACGCTTAGCACTTGAAACTTGTAGCGTACAACTCACTTTTAAATGCCCCGAATAGCCAAGTTAATGCGACACTAGGAGATACGTTTGGTGATACATACCACCAAAGCACCGAATTTGTCGGACTATCTTCTTCAAGAACAGAGAGCTCTGAAAAAAACAAGTCTTTTTAAGCGCAATGTATAATGTATCACGACTATCACCTAGCTCACTCGAGTAAGACGTGACCTTAGCTAAATGCGCCGAAGTATATATCCACCAAAGTACTTACTATCCAAAAACTTAAAAGAGTATTACTCATCAGTACGATAACAAGGGAGTTTACTCATCTATCATCTCTAATGAGCGTTTTTGGACAAACGGCCCGTGACATTGGCCAAGTCACCCAACGCATGGAATATGGTATGCTGTTAATATTTTTCTCATTGAGTCTCTGGACGCGTTTCTATTCCGATTTTCCAGCCCATACATCTGAATGTCTTCAACACTCAACGCTTGGGAACACTGGTTGCTAAAATGAAAACGAAACAAAAGCGTCGAGCACAAGAGGTAACCCCTAGGTGCTTTCCTAGTTTCCTCCATGTTATGGCTTCAACATGAAAGCTGAATGTCTTCAATTTCACAATGGTCTTGTTACTTAACGTCAAGTTTTTGACATACCGTTGCCACAAATCACCAGAGAGACATCACAGATTGTTCTCGCAGTGTTGAGACTTCACCTATGCACATTACACAATACCCTGCCTCTTTCCCCTTCCCTTTGTTGTATCCTTCGTCATCCAAAAAAAAAGGCACATTTTGTTCAGCAATTTCTATCAGATGGAGTAACCAAACTCTGAATTAACTTATCAAAGATGCTCATCAATGTAAGCACTAGGCAGGAGTGCAAATCCCTTGCACAACAATGGCAGCAATGTGTACGAAGCTACATCAACACTTTGGTCTGTTCCGTCTCCTAAAACGAGCACATTCCTAGGGTCCAACAATGCAGATACCAGTTAGGACCCCTTATTAACCTTCTAGGTTCTAACCCATTAAATCTAGAAGGCTTAAGGAAAATCAAAATCAGGTGAAGTTCCATCCTGCAAATTTGAACAACAAATAAAGAGGCACACTGCGAGGGAGAACTACAGAACTCAGTGCACGAGAAAGAGGAAGCAGGAAAACCAAATCGTAAATCCATGGTCTGCTTTCACCAGGTCTTCCAATCCACTAATATATGACCTTCACAAAACCAGGACTCCGGAACCGTTAACCTAAATAAACACAAGGCAAGAAGTTGAATTCTGCCAGATGAGCACAACAACTATGAGGGCAGAACGGAAACACCAGAAAACAGATCCCAAATACATTATGAAGGCTCACCAAACAACCGTCTCCTCTGATGGTCTAAATCTTCATCATTGTCCCACTAATCATGACCTCAATACTGTTCCTGGTGCTAAACTATTTCCTCATCCCGGCTACTGGGATCCTTAATATCAAGAAAAACAATGTGCCAATGTCCCAAACTTCTACATTCGATGCTTAATCCTTGATCAGACATTTTTTAACCCTGAATTTGATCAAGCAATAACAGGCACCAAAATCATTCAAATCATAAACTAGCTCAGAAACATACTCCGTTTAAAAGCAGATCAGAATAACAAATGGAACGGGAGGGTAACAAGCCCCTCTATATCCCCGTATCCAAACAAGCTCTTCACAAAATGTATCACTGATTGATCCAAATAATACCCTGACCAATCCATAAACCGATTAATTTTACATGCCAAATCCTTCAATCCCAATTTCAATCCTCAATCAAACTTTTTCTCCCCAACAAAACCCCCAAATTCGATCAATCATCTATTCTACAAAAACATATCAATCTCAACCTTTTCATCATTTGATCACACACCAAAATTACCCAAATCATAAACTTTCTGCTCAGGATCATAGTTTTACAATGCGTAAGATCACGAGATCGCAATGCATCGAAACAAGCTCTTCCCCAAATGTATCGAAAAACACATTACTAACGCTCTAATTCGAGCCAAAACTATTACCAATGCGATCCAAACAAAACCCTAATCAGATTATGCAACAGAATTCCTCAATTCAATCATAAGAAACACATACCAAAAATCGACAATCAAGAACGAAATCGACAATCAAGAAGAACAACAAATGTATATGTGCAAGTGTTATATATAGATCTGTCAACAAAGAAATCCTTACAAAATCAAAAAAGAAAGAACGATCAACAAAGATACATTCTTTCCTATCTAATCATCATCTAAAACAGATCAATCATCAACTCACATGCAAACATCTCTTCTTAATTTTCACATCAATAAAAAAACAAACAAAACAATTCAACAAACAAACTTATAATTTTGTTTGGTAATTACTTCATACTACTAATTATCATCATAATACGATTAAAAAAATTCCCTCTGTACCAAACTCATGAGAAATCGGAAATTACCCCCCCATGTAACAACCAATCCCAAATCATCAGAAACGTCAACTTCACTCTCCTCTCCTCCTCAGACGCGGGGAGCAGGGACGGATGCACCAGCAGCAGCGGCAGTCTTAGTAGCGGCGCCGAGGAAAGAAAGGAACCCAACGGACACACCATTAGCAGAATCTTGATCATCAAGGAACAAATCTTCAGGAACACGGAACGCACCATGAGCACAAACGAGAGCGATACCGACAACAAGCGCCGACATAAGAACAGATCCAACGCTGGTGAGGAAGATAGCGAAGACGGAGAAGACAACAAGAATGCCGAGTGTTTCCTTGTCGGAGAATTCACGGTTGAAGAGGACGAGCGGCTGATCGGAGGTTTTGAAGAGATAGAGGAAGCACCAGGCGGATAAGAGGACGGCGAGGGTGATGAGAGAGAATGGGTGGGTGAGGAGAGAGACTGCGACGGTGAGGGTGATTAGGGAAAGGTAGTTGATGCGGAAGTAGGAGTAGTTTTTGCGGATCCGGGTGGTGGCGTCGGTGAGTGATTCGGGTTTTGAGAAGGCGGAGCGGTCGACGAGTTCGGCCCATGGGCGGCGCTGTGAGAGGCCGTCTTTGACTTGGTCGTGGATGCGGGTGAGGAATGCGCGGAAGGCGGTGGGTGTTACGGTGGTGGTGGTGGTGGTTGTTGTGGTGGTAGATGGGATGGTGGTGGTTGGGATTGCGGCGGGGACGGTGGTTGGGAGGATTGGTGGGGCCGAGGATGCCATGATTTTGGTTTAGAGAGAGAAAAAAGGAGAGTAAAAAAATTGGGGGAAAATAAAAGAGGGAGGAATTATATGAAGGAGGAAGGATTAATGCGGGAAAAGAGGGAGGTGGGAGAGAGTATATAGGGGGGAAAGGAGGAGAGTAATTTGTGGGGGTAATTTTTAATTAATTTAATATTGTTTGTTAATTGAGGTAAATCGTAAATGGGGTAATTTCGTGGGTGGTTCTGTTGTTGGGTTAGATCTGAGGGAGAGAAAAGGAAGCTTGTGAGTTAAGGGAAGGAGAGATGTTGATGTCGTGATGGGTAAGTTGTTGTACGTACGACTGAGGCTGGCACCGACGAAATTCTACAACGCGGTTACTCTGTTAATTTAATCAAGAGTCAAACTTGATCCTTGCGTCACGGATTAGAGGTGGTAATTAGGTGAATCGAATGATCGACAATGGCGGGTTGTTTTCGGGTTTTTGGTGTGACTAGGATAACGAAGCTCATGTATTCTCCTATATGGAGTAGAAAAGACGATAAAATATCTAGGATTTACTTCGATTTATGAACGAGAGTAGAATTTGTGCCGTCCTATTAACGAGGGCTTCTCACCGAGTCATTTACTCTAGTTTGGATGTTAAGAGTCGCATAAGCGCCTTGGTGACTATAAATAAAGTCTACATCATTAATCAAGGTTCATTTGATTAGAAGGAGGTCTTTGCTACAAGTCTACATCGCACACCACCAGCAAGGAAGCAACACCATTATCCGGTTTACCACCATCGACGTACCTTCCTAGAAAACAATGAGATGTTCGACCACCACAAAGCCATGAACTCATTGTCACAAGTCTATAACTGCCCTGAGTATATTGGCTAGCCATCTCCAAAGAGTCGGGAAGTTACGGCTCACATCACTTACCACATTTTAATTGTGAGTTGTGAGTTTGTTTCAAGGTTTGGTCAAGCATAACATATTCACTAGCCTTCTTTAGATCGTGAGTGACCCTTGCCCCTTGGCTTCTTAGACCAAATGGGTTGCACGAGTTACCAACTAACTAGCCCAGCCAAGTAACCTTCCTAAATGAACGCAAAAGAATACGAAAGCAGCTAAGGAGAACCACTGAATAGATACTTAACTAGCACGCCTTCATAATAAGGGGTTTACTACCACCAATCTTAGGTTTCAACATTCATCAGTTAAACAACACATCAGCCATAAAGCTAGCCAGTTTTATCTAACAATGAAGAAGACATGTCACTACGAAATATTTCCATGAACAAGATTCAGCTGGGACAATATTAAAGGCATGCACACGTATCTGAATTGTGTCCCTTTTAGAAGGTGGATCCATTCCATCCGAAAAAGGAACCCTGCAACATGAAATCAGAACATACAAACGACCTCAGAAGACAGATAACATAGAACAATTACCCAGGACAAAACCTCATCGTGAAAGTTCTCTACTAACCCAGCCCCATCACCACAAGTGCACAAGTCAGACGAAGAAAAATGAAGAGGAAGAGATGCAGGCGTAAACGAGGTAGCAAAAACAATGACTTAAAACCCTGAACACAAGTATTACAGCAAAGGCTTGTTTACATGTTAAAGTTGCTAGCACTGGTGTAAAGCATGCAAACACTGTGCATTTTCTTGAATTGGATGCTCCTAGACAACACGAAGAATGCAATAATAAGAATGCCTGATGATGAGTCCAACAAAGATGAACAATACAGCTAATATGACTTGCCTTGGTGTCATAGAATTTGATGAAGAAGCGTGACTTGGGAACAGACAACTTGGTCTCGAGAATTGAGGAGATGGCAGCACTCAACTTCTTGTTTGTATCAGGGTTAAGACCACCAATGGACACCAGCTCACCAAATGCTGCAGGCTGCTCAGTTCCACCAAATGCCATTGGCACTGATCCCTTCAATACCACCATGACATACTGCAATGTTACAGCAAGTTATCCCTTATGTTAGGAGCAAAGTTGGGCAACATGTAACACAAATCTATTTAATTAGAAGGTGTAACGAGTCTCACTGAACTTAGAGTTCGGAACAGAATATATTCAACACCGAACATTGTAAAGAAAAAATAGGACGACAGATAATGTAGAAACAACAGCGACACTTGAAAATAAGTATTAGTTTCTACAACTACGTTGAAAACATAGAGAGGCTGCTTAAAGATGAAAAAAAAAATTAAAAAAAAAAAATAAAGTTCAGTTTTAGCTGGTCATAAAGAATCAGTCACTAAGCCACAGTTACCTCTAATGATAGTCCAATACTCAGTACACTATAATTGGTAGCTGCATATGCACATCCCTTGTGTAAACTGTTTAACCGTATACATGTCTTTGGAGGTGGGCAAGTGCTTAGAGTAAGATCTGAAGAATGGTACAAATCATCCCTAGTACATCCAATTATCGATTCAACAGACTGGAGGTCTGGAGTAACTGTGAAAACTCAATAGATAACTTCTTGACATTGATTCATTTTGCGAGCCTGATGTCCATTCTATTTTACTTCCTCACTCCACTCTGTTTCAATCAAATGGCAACAACTACCTACTGTTAAAGATTACTAAACAAATTCCAACTCCCATGGCAGGCTCGCTACTTAGTTATATGAAAACTGTGCTCTGTGGAACATTAAGAAGCCGCACAAAAATGCTCTACCTCACTTTTGTGGGAACTGTTAACTATACAGTAAAAAAACAATTACAACTGATATGGACTATAGAGTATGAACAAAAAAACAAACAAAAAGAAGGCAGGCAGGCAGGCAAAAGTAAAAGAAGTCTCTTTAATGAATAATGCAAACCCAATATTACAGGAGACACAAGAATCAACATGCAGTAGGATATAGCAGGATTCACTACGACACATGAGGGAGTTGTTAAGGAGTGTTTTAATGGACACTGGTTAAGCTTCTACTCAGACTTATATAGCTGGACGATGCACAGCTTTAATTCTACTTATTACCGACTTTTTAAGAATTGAAAGGACTTGCCCAACAGCACGCCAAGACATGCAGTGCATAGGATGCTATCATGTAATATGAGGTGAAGAATTTCATAGTACAGTTCAATCACCATTTAAGAAAACAGTGCAGCATGAAGTAGAAACTTGTCAAATTTCATTAGTTGTAGACAACCCAAGAAAATGTTAGGCTGCTTACTGGGCAGATTTTACATTTTAGAACTAATGGTATCACGTATGCATAGTGAACTGCCAACATTCAAAAGAAAACAGAAGTAGGCTGGTTAAATCAAACAGGCAATTCGCATGGCTCAAAGATGCATATCATACACACATGAGATGGTGTATGGTTCATGACTGCTCCATTGAATTCCTCAAATCCCCAAAAGGTCCCAACTCTAAAACATCTACCCTGGTTTCCCCGATTGCACATACAGTTCTGGTTTCTAAGAGCACAGAGAGGTCATGTGTGACTTCACATTCATGTGCAAGAGCATCTAAGTATCAGCAATGACAGTCCTACCGTAGGACACGATTACCGCAGTCAACATGACCAACTAACACCATGGCGATGAGGAGGGCAACAAAAGGGTAGTGAAGAATTACGCTACTAGCTAGGTAAATTGCTTTTATTTTCTAACCCAACACTTTACAAATCCGACACCTCTCAAAGACCATCCCTTTGCAAATCCATTTCACTTACCCCCTCGACATTTCAATTGTTTGGTACCTTAAAACCATAAACAAAAACTCTCCCCAATAAATTGACTAATTGATCCTCCTATGGACCTTATCTCGCATCTCGCTGATCAGTAAACAACAGTAATACACAATAAAACAATCCAATAAAACAATATTAATCGCACAACAAAGTTATGAACAAATCACAAAAACCAAAAAAAAGTTCTAACCCTCAAAAGCTCAGAAACTCAACCTCAATCCCCATGACCAATTTCGCCCATTACAGAAAATGCCAACTAAATTCAGGTCCGGTAAGTCGAACTCGAAATCGACATTGAATTTCAGCAAGACAGAGAATACTACAGGGAAAAGGCTGACCACTCACTAACAAACACCAATATAGCAAAACAATATGGAAAACATTATACCATCTGAACCATTTAATCATCAACTAACACTATCAGTCTAAATTTACACTAGGGTTTACAAATTATGCCAAATTATAAGAGAATTACGCACATAATAGAGCATAATAAAAGTCAATTCAACATATTATACATGTGAAGCACAAGCATCTAAAACCACCAAAAAAAAAATTAAAGGGTAAAAAGTTACTGAGAACGGTCAAAGTAAGAAGAATTATAAAATGGAATTAAAAAGATAAATTAAAAAATGGGTTTTTTTAGGAGAGAGAGAAAATTACAGCTTCGGGTTTGCCGATGATGGTGGCGACGGAGGAAGTAGCTTCGGACAGGATAGCGGAGGTGTCGACACCGTCAAGGCTGACGTTGGTTGAAATGTTCAGGCACGGCATCTTTTTTCACTGCTTTTTTTTCAACTTCTTTTTCTTTCTTCAACACAATCTTTGCAGCAAATGTTTATGCTCTCTTCTTCTGTGGTGGTTGGTATTCTAGAACGTTCATTTTACGTTTCGTTTCGTTTGGCAAATGGAATTTGGAATCGATTAGTTTCGGGTGAGACTCGCCAAAACATAGACCCTATCATTCTAATGTGGATCGGACCCATTGGTCCACCCAAGAAACCGGGGTTCGATTCTCGCCTCCATGGGAAGAGAGATCCCTTTACCTCCCCCTTTCTCCCATGGGTTGGGCTTGATCCTCGGCTGGGCTGGGCTTATTCCTGACAGTATGAATCTCACGCCGAGGGGCCCCGCTTACCAATTAAAAAAAAAATCTCTTTTCTTTTTTTTTTTTCGGTTACACAAGGTTTAATTCTCTTTAACCAAGTCATTTCTCCCTATCCTTAGGTGTAGATATTCGTCATACGGTTAGTAACAAATCTCTAACTCTACGTTAATAACATTTCGAGAAGAATTGGTAACAATAGAAAGGTCCCATCGAACAATTTTTCAAGAACGGGTAATTTCATTTGCACGCTTTATGGTGCAGTCGAACTTTTTGGCTTCCCGTCGCTTTATTGAGAAATACTATTCATTTCGATTGATTGACTTCCTTGTTAGGTGGAAAAATCTGATAATAAGAACGTGATCAAAAAGAGAGTATAGTGCATCTCAACTATTTTACTTATACTCCATAATTTGTAGTCTAATAACACGAGTATGCGACAATGCGACTCACGAATTAGAATCGGTTACAATGAAGGGACACATGATTTTGACTCTTGAACCTACAACTTACACTAAACAAGACCAAACTTCTAACTTACATTAAATAAGACCACCCTCTAGTGCTAAGAATGAAGTTAGCTAGGAATGCAAATGATCAATTCACAATCATCGATCTAGTAACGCAACACCCACCAATGGATTGTTAGATGTACGTCACTCAACTCAAGTCACATTATTAATTCGAGTCACAATGTAATTACTTCATTCGATAGATACGAAGATAATCTACATTCATGACTTGCATGTCGAAAACTCAAAATCAAAGCTTAGATTGAGGACGTCCGGCTGTGGTATCAACAACATGGCAGAAAAATCTAGCAGGAGGGACAGAAAGGTGAGACTCAAGTATTGCACCAATGCTTGTAATAAGCTTCTTCTTCACAATGGAGTCGATGCCGCCCATTGATATCAACTGCGCGAACACGGCCGGGTCCTTGCTTCCCGTAAACGATATGGGTACGGACCCTTTCAACACCACCATCACCAACTGCACCCACAACAATGCACCAATATAATTTAATTTCGAGTGTACGTGTTTAGCTCACTTTATTCAGGCTTGTCAAATTATCTTAGAGAGAAATAAATTGTCTAGATAAACTTATTTTGATGTAACAAAGTGAGATTGTTGACATTCTACAAAATTTTACAGCACTTTTACTCGTAAAATCTTATAACCGAGCCTTATTAAACCCGAAATTTTCGAAGATAGTTTTAAGCAACAAATTAAAGCCTTGATAATTCTACGTGCACTATTTGCTTATCCATCACAATCGCTATTTGCTTATCCATAGTGCATATATACTCCGTATAATTATTGGTCTCACATTACACATGTGAATGAAATGGACACAACATTACCCAAAATAAAAATGGGTAGCGTGTACGTTTTACGAGAACGAATAGGCCCCTACCGGGAAGGACTTTGATCCCTGGTCCAGCACCGTACGAATTCCATCATTTCTCTATTGGTTCATGTGCGTTACTGCGTTGTGTCTTAGCATAGTGCTAATCGCCTGATCAGATTAATTAAAGGACTCTTCTTAAACCAGGACCGACACAACACACATAAAATAAGATCGGAAAAAATGGTAAATTAATGCATTTGTGCTTTGTGTGTGCCGTAGCAAAGTGTTAGGGCTAAAATTGTCTCCACAAACTCCCCCTGAGGGGTGAAAATGCAAATTAAATGGTGAAAAATGGTTTTCTTTTTGAAATTTCTCCTTTTATGTGGCATGTATTAATCTCATGCACTCTAAACTATACTTCAGCATAGGGGTGAGCATGAACGGGTACCCGCTCCAAAATCATGGACCCGGACCCGGACCCGTTTCTAACGGGTCCTAAA
>JBBYHQ010313724.1:0-16768 GCA_038382645.1 Spergularia azorica | reverse complement strand
TTGAATTTAGGCGCGCGTCTTTGTTATCCACCGATTAGGGCTATTAGGTAGGGCTGATCTCTCCTCTTAGCTACAATAAAAAACGATAGGAAATTATATTTTACAACTAAGTACTCGAAGAATTAGGATTAGTTGATAAATAGGATCAATTAGGTGAACGATAGTGGACATTAATTGACTGAGATTCTTTTCCCCAATTGTTTACGAATTACTCTCTTTGCTTTTGAGATACTTGATCAACTACAATCATAAACCCCCAATTTGGTTACCTTACATACATTGATAGTTACCGTTCTCTGTGGATACGATCTCACTGACCCATTACTACGTTATAGGTTTGTGTGTTAATTTATATTTGATTTAGGCATACGACTTTAGCCTCTCAACCATGGAAACGTCAAGTCGACTCCTTTCTATGTCCATATACACACGTCAGATTTGTTGATGTTAGTTTACGTTATTTGGACTGAGACCACATTTTTAAGTGTTCATCTCGAATATTTAGTTGACATTATTGCACAAAGTTTCATGATGATTTGTTGAATTTCGTTGTTATGAACATGCGTACGCAGTCTTTGACATTATAAATTCAGTCTTGCAGTTTTTGAAAATGAAATAGAAGCATAGAAACACACTCACATAATCATTATGCTTACTAAGACCTCTAATTAAGAAGTACTTGGTACAACCATAATGAAACTACTCACACATGCAACATGCGTAATCAGAATGCCACTAGGGTTCAATCCGACCCAAAATTTTTATTGTTTAATTCTTCCTATAATTCTTGAAAATGGAAAAGTTGATACCATATATTTCAATACTCAATCATGTTTAAATCTCAAATCTTCATATCTTGACGAAAGATGCGATGTGCCAATTTAAGTTACAAACATTGATAATTATTATAACTTTTATTTTAATGACTAATATCTTGTGCATATTGTAATGGAGAGAGAAATATTGAAAATGATGATAATGAGGAGAGAGAGAGAGAGGGGGAGAAAAGATGATGATGATGATGATGATGAAGGATGGAGGTGATTGAGATATTGAAAATAATGATAATGAGAGAGAGAGAGAGAGAGAGAGAAAAGATGATGATGATGATGATGATGAAGGATGGACGTGATTGAGAAACGATGTGTACCATACAATACTTAGACAACGGCTATTTAACATTAAAACGATGTGTTGACTTTAATTTAGAAATCAAATATTTAAACCAAGTTCCTACCATAAACGACACCTATTGATCTTAGTTATCCTTGTATACCCTATCAATCAATGAAAGTAATTGGATAGTAAAGGCACATATCACACTTTATTCCAATCACCAAAGAGGTCATAAAAGAGTCAACGAGACTTATTATCGATGCAATTGGAACTAGTAATCTAATAAGAACACGCATGTCATTAAAAACAATTAATTAGTAACTAGCCCAACAATCCTGTTATTTACTAACCTTAAGTTGGGCAGAAAAAGTTAACATGCAATAAAACCCATCAATTTAAAGGTGCTAATATGTCATGAACTTAATAGTACGTCACCATGAAGCCTTAAACCTTGTTTTCCCCAAACTTTTGTGATCCCTAACCTAGTATTTTATCCTACTTTTAATTTTAGTAAATCTTAGTATATTGAAAGAAAGAAGGGGTGATAAACTTACTAGATCTACTTGGACAAATTTATGGCTAGGTCGTTTGTAGTGGTAACTCTGATCTTTCACTGGATCTCGTTTATTCTCCACAAGGGTTCTTCAATTCTAGAATTCATAAGTCTTAAGTTTACCCCATACCCCCCCCCCCCCCTTTTTAATATCCAGTTACTAATTTAAGTGGTTAAGTTTGAGCAAGGTTTTGGAAAAATAAGGATGATTGGAGGGTTGAGTCGGCTTAACCGACTAGAAGCAAAATTGATAAGCATAAAAGTGTTAAAAGTGGTGGAGTCTGACGTTAATATATGGGAATTTTCAGCTTTTCCTTCTCCCTGATGCTAATATGCTTTCATTTCTACGAGAAACACGATTATTGCCGACGGAGCAAACTCGTCGCAAATCAGCCAAAACTCGTCGTAAAGGGTCTTTTACGACGAGAATCCTATCCCGGTCGCGAGTCGTCGCAAAAGGTTTCGTGGCAAATAATTTGCGATGATTTTACAGTACCCCGTTATAAAAGGTCTTTTGGCGACGCGATGTTTTTCTCGTCGTAATTCTTTTTCCCGAAAACACATAATAGCACAATTTAATCTTTTTTCCCCTCATGTGGACCGGAAGTACTTCGTTCTTCTGCTCGTGTGCACCGGAAGTACTTCTTTCTGGCGCAGATTGATCTCACTCGCGTATCTTGGAAAGGTTCCCAGGAGGTCACCCATCCTAAAACTACTCCCCATTAACCACGCTTAACTTTGGAGTTCTTAGCACATGAGTTTCCTACATGGAAAGCCAACTTTATTTGTATGATTAGCACCATCAATTCATTTAAGCACTCATAGGAGCCCTTAAATCTCTTAAAAACCTCATTATAATTTCAAGTATTACACGATCATTTATCACCCTTAAGCTTGTTGCTGTGATTTTTGTTTTATTTTTCAACCTTATTATCTCACAACTATCTATCAACTATTCCATAGTGGTTTCAAATAGTTCAACAAATAAAATCAAATCTTTTATAATCAATGCACTCAGTTGCATTATAAATTGATTAAAATAATTATTGTTTATTTTCTCTACATCTTAACTCTAATTTTGAGTTATTCTAGTTTTTTTTTTTTTCAACGAGAATCGGGTGTTCTCATAAATAACTTAATTATCTACATCCTTTCTCACATATCTCTCTTACTTTCATTAATCCCCACACTCTCTCTCCTCCTTTTTACTAATATTACCCCACTCAACTTACTATATCAATTTTTCTTATTCCACTACAAAAAACTGTCGGGCCTTTTGAGTTGGGACGAAGGGAGTAAATAGTTAGGTTATTTAACACGCGAATGTTTAACAACTAAGGGAGAGGTTTTCGGTTAGTGTAAAACAAATGAATGCTCATCTGACCATCAATAAATTTTATCTTCCATCCTTTTGTATATGAGGTCTAACTCATTTACGCCCACTAATTCACAATTTTAGTTAGCGACTAGCATTCAACTGAAAATAATAGAACTGAACTCGTTCTCAACATAATATGGCTATTTGATCCCACATATCAAATAATCATCTGCAGTTAACAACTATTTATATACAGCTTTAGTCGAAAACTTCCCTAATTCGCCTACTAGTCCGCCATATGCCAAGAACTCGAGATTAACTCGACAATTTAATATAATAAAAACAAAAATTTAAGTACTGAATTTTAAATTTTTTAAAAAGGATAGATAAGTAGGTGAAAATTTTGGCTCCTTACATTTCTCCCCCACTAAGGAAGGTTCCGTCCCGGAACCTTTCATTGAAATAACTCGGAGTACTTTTGTCGCATTTGCGCCTTAGTCTCCCAAGTAGCTTCCGTGACGTCAGCATTTTCCCAGATCACTTTAACCATCGGTATAATTTTGTTCCTTAATCGTTTTTGTTGGGTATCCTCGATTCTTACAGGTCGGGTTGGTAACGTTAAATCGGGCTGTACCTCCTCCGTTGGTGTAGTACTAATAGGGGTAGAACTTGGTACGAATCGTCGTAACGTCGACAAATGGAATACATTATGATTTTTTCCCAAGTTTAGGGGTAAATTCAGTTTGTATGCGACATGCCCGACCCGTTTAGTGATCTGGTAGGGGCCTATATAACGGGGGTTTAATTTTCAACTTTGTCAAAATCTCTTTACTCCCTTAATAGGAGTCACTTTTAAGTATACAAGTTCCCCTTCCTTAAATTCAACGGTTCTACGTTTGCAATCGGCATAAGATTTTTGACAATCTGGGGCTGCCTTCATTCAATTCTGAATTACTCGAACTTTCTCTGTAGTTTCTTGAATTAGGTGTGATTTCAAAAATTGTGTATCTTCCATATCGACCCAGCACAATGGTGTTCTACATTTTCGGCCAAATAGTGGTTCATAAGGACCATTTCGATAGTCGAATGATAGCTGTTTATAAGCGAATTCGATTAGTGGTAAATTTTCGTGCCCTCAACATGTCTTCCAGGATAATCAAGTGCGCATGCCCTCAACATGTCTTCTAGGGTTCTTAGGGTCCTTTTGCTTTGTCCATCAGTCATGGGATGAAATGTCGTACTTAAATGTATCCGACTTCCTAAAGCTTCGTGTATCTCCCTCCAGAAATCTTATTGGTATATCGTGGGTCTCATTTCGATACGATAGTGGTGGGTACTCCATGGAGTCTTACTATATCTTAAAGATACAATTCTGATAACTTTGATACCTTCCATTCTTCTTTGACAGCTAGGAAGTGGGCAGATTTTGTTAATCAATCAATTATCACCCATATTGCGTTCTTCCCTCCGCGAACCACCGATAAACCTGTCAACATATCCATGCTGATGGCATCCCACTTCCATTTTGGTATATCTATATGTTTTCCTGTAGGTTTTTGAAGTTCAGCCTTCACTTGTTGACTGGTCATACATTGTGAGACGTATGTGGGCAATATCTCTTTTCATTCTCTTCCACCAAAAACTTTTCTTCAAGTCCCAACACATTTTATTCCCACCAGGGTGGATGGTATAGGGGCGGTCATGTGCCTCTTTTAGAATTAAGTGCATCAGTTCCCTTCTTGTACCTTGGGGAATACAAATTCTACCACGTAAATACACTCCTCCCCCATTTTCTTCAAATTTCTTAGTTTTTTCCTTCTTGGATGGTTTGTTTTACCTTCTGTACCCAAGCATCCCTTTGTTGTGCCAATTTTATTTCCCCAATTAAGTCAATAGTTTGTTCTTGAGGTTCTTTTTGCCCTGTTACGACCAACAATTCCATTCTTTGGATTTCTTTTTCGATTTCCTTCTCCAAGTGTTCCCCCTTCCTACCATGTTTGTAACAACCCTAAATTTTGGTTATTTTTAAATACAAAAATAAAGGATTGTTATGCTGCCACTGACTACCAACTTAACGGCAAGGCTAATTTAAAACAAACTTCATAACAAATAATCCAAAAGAATAAATGACAGCGGGAGAGTTCTAGCTGATTCTACAAATCAGAAATCAAACCAAAAAGATAAACTACAAATCTATCCCAATGTAAATGATTGATGACTAGTAACAAATGCCCAACATGGACTGACGCTTCAACCATACAATGCATTTCAATCTGCAACCTCTCAACTTCGCCATCAAAGGATGACACATGCCCAAGGGTAGGGACACAACCCAAAACAAAAAACGTCCGCATAGGCTGAGTAAGAAGTTTAAACAATGTAAACAATTAAGATATGCGCCTTACTGGCGCGTACCTAACAAAGAATAGACAAAGCTACGCAAGAGAGAAAAATAAAGTCAAAGCAACATGATTAAGAATAACCGGGCACACTTTTTGCCAATTCAAGCTTTCAATTCTTTTATTATCTTTGTATGTTATACGAGGGCCTCCGTGAGGTCCCTATATAAGCCAATATTATACGTTATTTGAGGGCCTCCATGAGGTCCCTAAAAACAAGCCAAGGGTTCTACCCCAAGACAACCACATCTAGTGTAGAGTAATATAGTAATATAAAGCTAAAGACCCGAGTGTGCACACCCCTCGCTAGGGGGATGGTAGGATGTACAAGTCCCTAGGAGGAAGTCTATTAAGGGATTCGGTACCTGATCTCCAACCCTTAAACACAAAACCTCTCGTCAGAGGTAAAAATAAGAGCCACATCATCTCGATGTGGTGACGACTCCTATGTCTGCCCCTCTAGATGAGTTTCAATTTTCATTTCATTATTTCAACTCTTTAGGGTATATTTTTGTGATTGCGCTTTCAATTTATAAACGGCCGTAGCCGGAAACATCAACTTTTGAATCAGCAATTGAGAATGCCATTGCCATATAACAAGATATACTTAAGCGTGGATTGCAAAGATGATGAACAAGAGGTGTAAGGAACTCAATAATGGGTGAACGAAAGATATAGCTCATGAGAACGGAAGATACAAAAGATATAGCTCATGAGAACGGATGATACAAGCATGCTCAACATTTAGAGCGTCAACGTTCTTACCTTTGAACGCTAATCTTTAATCAAGTTCTTCTAACAAAGTTTACGAACTACACCTCATTGAATCCAAAAGTTAGGTACCAAATCAATCACAAACTCAACCGATAATCCCCTAATTCACAAGGTGTATCCATAAGTCATAATTCCACAATTAACACTAATCTATCATGAATCCAAAAAAAGATAGTAGCAAATAAACATGAATAACGTCTAACTTCGACATCAGCTGACCCCCAAACTTGAGTATGTCATAAAAAGTTATGTAAGAAACGTCTCCTCTAAATTTCGTCCACTAAATCCAAGCAGATGAACGGGAATCAATCTCACACTGAACCAGAAACATGAATTAGGGTTTACCCACGAATTCTAATATAACTTTTGATAAACAAATCTAGATCTTACCAATTTTGGATATGTTTTCATACCTAAATTTAGGAACATCTCCATAAAATCTCGCCCTAAAATATCTTAGAAATCAACGGGAATCATCAATACACCGAGGGGGCGGAACAGTTCTCGGGTAGATAGACACAGTTCCACTAACACGCCTCCACATGGAGCATCCGGTTGAATCTTGGCACGATATACATATTGTTGTATTTGTATCGAAAGAGCATTTCTAACGTCACCAACCAAGACTTAATCAGACGTCGTATGTGAGATTTGTGTGTGTTTCAATTTGGCATAGTAGTGCTGAGAACTTATGCAGGTGGAGGCTAAGAAGAGAAGATTGAGAGGAAGGGGCCAAACGATTATTGAAAGGGAAACAAAGGTTTTCTTTATTTTAAAAAAATGGAAATGTCGGTAGATTCGGGTTTGGCTTAGCTAGTTGGGTGAGATGCGTGATCCACAACCCGATCCAAATCCGAATGACTAATGAATCCTCTTGTGTAATTTTATAATTAGAAATCTCATAATATTTCAATCGAAATACAACAAAACCTTAATCTAATCCTCGATTACATTATAAAACGTCACACCCTTAATTATTTAAGTTCCCAAAAATGCAGGGTGTTACAATATTGAGTTTTCCGACTTAAGGCATTAGCTACAACATTAGCCATTCGAGGATGATAACGAATTTCGATCTCGTAGTCCTTTAACAACTCCAGCCACCTTCTTTGTCTCAGATTAAGTTCTTTTTGGGTGAAAATATACTTTAGGCTTTTGTGGTATGTGGAAATTAAAGTGCGGACTCCATAAAGATAATGTCTCCAAATTTTGAGTGCAAAAACCACCGCAGCCAATTCCAAATCATGGGTTGGGTAATTTCGTTCATGGGGTTTAAGTTGTTGGGAGGCGTAGGCTATTACCTTGCCATCTCGCAACAACACGCAGCCTAAACCGTTGAGAGAGGCATCACTATAAATTTCAAATTCTGTGTTCTCCTTGGGTAAGGCTAAGACCGGCGCAATAGTTAATCAAACTTTCAATTCCTCAAAGGCCTCCTCACACCGCGGTGTCCATTCAAATTTGGTAGTTTTTCTTGTTAAATTTGTAAAGGGTAAAGGTGTCTTGGAAAAGTTGTTTACAAAATGTCGATAGTAGCCAGCTATCCCTAGGAAACTTCTAACTTCTGTCACAGTTTTGGGTCGTGGCCACTCCTTCACAGCTTCTATTTCTTGCGGATCCACCATTATTCTTTCCTTGCATACATGACCTAAAAATTATTTTGATAACCCAAATTCACATTTCTTCAATTTTCCATATAGTTGGTTTTCTCTTAAGAGTTCTAAGGCCAACTTAAGATGGTGTTTATGTTCCTCTTCCGAATGTGAAGAAATGAGAATATCATCAATAAATACCACTATAAATTTATCCAAATACGTATTAAAAACTTGATTCATCAAATCCATAAATACGGCAGGTGCATTGGTTATTCCAAAAGTCTAATGAACTTTTATTAACCTACAAAAGAACTTTAACCAACACACTTGCTCAATAAAAAGCGTACGGTAGTATAATAACCCTTCTAAATTACAAGCCAAGGTAGGAGTAGCTCAAAATAATAAGAAACTGTCAATCAAACAACATAGGGTATCTGAGTTTTTAAAATATGTATGCTAGTTCACAATAGAATAATTTTACGCTAGTCATAAAAGTGTCTAATTCTAATAACAATTTGATCTCTCCAATCTGTTCTCCACTCGATAATCCTTCTGTCAGAGATTCGAGTCTGGATTTGTACTCTTATTATATAAAATGAAAGAGACACACAAAAATAACTCCAATCTGTTCTCCACTCAATAATCCTTCTGTCAGAAATTCGAGTCTGGATTTGTACTCTTATTATCTGAAATGAAAGAGACACACAAAAATAACTAAAAATCATTGGATAATTTAAATGGATATCATAAGTGAAAATTAAAATTGAAAGCCAATAAACTTACATCATCATGAGTGATAATTGGGAGAGTCCAGAGAGAGTGGTGAATTCAAGTCAATATGAGACAACCTACTTCCACACATAAAAAAGGACCAAGGTGCATGTTCGACAACATCTGTTATTCTTTGACTCTTACCCTTATTATTCAATGATGCTTCAACAATCTCAAAATTTGAAGGATCTCTTCTAGTAGATCTCATAGGCTCCTTCCTCTTAGAACAGCGTATTCGAGTAATGATCTACCTTTATGAGATTCCACATTTGGCTCTAAGAGTAGTGCATTTTGGGAATGCAGCATAAGAGCAAATTTCTCTTTCACTTGGACGATTGGCATTTGCTTGTATTTCTCCTGCAATTCATTCACTAGCCCTTCAATTTCTTTCCCCTCATCAACCATTCCACCACTACTAGTAGCCAAACAAGCAGTGTCGGACTGCCATTGAGAATTTACATATTCTAAAGGCAAGCTCACTTCTTTGCAATTAATCATCATGTGAGCACAAGGTAAGCCCATAGTAGCCGTAAAATTGCCGGTACGAACAGATTTATCATTTTTGTACTTTGCCATCTCAGATTGCTCATATAGAAGATTTAAAGCAAATGTAGACACACAATTAACAAGAAATTTAAAGTATGGAATAAGAAGCCTGTGAGGAACTCTTAGCCTTTCACTCTCTTGCTGTGTTTTTATCTCCTGGAATTCATTAACGATTACTAGACAAATCTTAGTTCTCACTTGACTAAATTCACCAGTCGACACTTGCAAATATCCCTTAAGCTTTGAATGTGCACCTTCTGCTCGCGATAACGCTGGATTCCCAAAATGTGGCTTTTTATCAGTCCATGCAGTTACAAATCCTTTGCTTGTAAGGCAACAAATTTTCCTTCGAGATAAGCAATGACACATTTCTTATCTTCGTATGTAAGTACTAGTTCAAGCCATGCATCTTTGAATGCTTGTTCACTTTCAGCATACATCACACTATTCCATGTAGATAAAAATGTGTCCCATTTGTTTTGCTTGAACTGAGCTTTGCAATTGACAGCTACATTGTTTTTGTATATGCCATACACACCATAGATGAGCACTATCAGGAAAGACAATTTGGATACCATTCAGGAGAGCCTTTTCCCTATCTGGAACAATAACAAGAGGTTGAAAAGTAGGACCCGTCATCTCCTTAAGCATCTCTAAAGCCCAAATATAATCTTCAACTCTCTCTTTTTCTCAAGAACACATAGCAAGAGTAGAACTATTTGTTAGAACTTGACACTCCAATGATATCAAGTAATGGCATCTTATACTTATTAGTCTTGTACGTACAATCCATCAGATATACTTAACTCAAGATCATAAATTTTGGGTGTTGAAAGAAAACATGTGTCAAACGACCCTCATCATCTTGCTTGTAAATATAAACAAATCCTGCTTGACCAAGTTCTTCAAATAGAGCTTGAATCATAGAGCATCCATCTAACTTGTCTTTACGAATTTTGGTCTTATCATTATATATTGTCCTAGACACGGCTTGAATTTTGCGATTTTTTTGTCGAAGTGAAGAAAGTATGTGTCGAGGTTGAATGCCAGTATTAATCATTTTCTCAACATCCAATTTCTCGTCTTGAGTAAACCGATGACATGAGGGGTGACCAGACATGTCTTGAGAAGGATCATGATTATGAGAACTATTTTTCACCTCAATTATCCAAAATCCATCACTTTTTTTTCTTTCCTTGAATTTTAGGGACGTCAAAAAGCGTCCATATGTCATCAAAATGTGACGCAAAAAAGCGTCCCAAAATAGTGACACTGAAATTCTGGACACTTTTTGAAAACGTCCAGAAGAAAATTCGGGAGGTTTTTTGGTGTCGAGATTTCACCAAAAAAGCGTCCTAAAAGCATTGTTTTTGTTGTAGTATCCCTTCAGGTTCTGTCGTATCCTTACTGCCTCTTTTTCAGCTTCCGATGCTGCTTTGTACTCCCCCACCGTTCTATAATCTGCAGTCACCTACTATTTGGAACGCTTTCAACATTTATGGATCCACCATTCCGTATAAAAACATATCCTGATTGAGATTTTGGATCATCTTGATCTATTTGAAAACTAGCATTTGTGTAACCCTTTACACATTGCTCAAAATCCCCTCCAAAACTAATAACGTGTCTTAAGTCCCTTTTAAGTATTAAAATACGTTCTTAACGACAATCTAGTGGCTCACGCCAAGATTGACTTCGTAACGACTTGTTATACTCAGAGAATATGACACATCTGGACGTGTGCACAACATAGCGTGCATGATCGATCTGATTGCTGAAGCGTATGGTATCGAATTCATGCGTTTAGTATATCTTTGCTCCACTAGACACTGAGTAGACTTACTGAAAGTGATTATGTGACCCATAGGTAGAAATCCTCTCTTAGAGTCTTTCATACTGAACCAGTCAAGAATCTTATCAATATAAGTGTCTTGACTTAATGCTAGTATTCTTTTTTATCTATCTCTATAGATCCTAATACCTAGGAATAGGATGTCTTGCGCTTCTCCTAAATCCTTTATCTGAAAATTTTCTCGAGCCAGTCCTTGACAGAGTTAAGCATGGGGATATCATTCCCAATGAGTAATATGTCATCTACATATAGGATTAACAGATTTACCTTACTCCCACTAAATTTCATGTATAAACAAGATTCCTCGACAATTCGAGTAAAATCATTTTGTTTAATCACATGTTTGAACCGTAGGTCCCAACACCAAGATGCTTCCTTAAGACTATAAATGGATCTCTTAAGGTTGCAAACTTTCTTAGGATTGTTTGAATATATAAAACTCATACACATCCTTCTTCCAGAAATCCATTAAGGAACCCGGTTTTAACGTCCATCGGCCAAATTTCATAATCATGAAATGTAGTAATGGCTAAGATTATCCGAAAAGATCTAAGCATCGCAATTGGCACAAAGGTCTCGCCATAGTTTACAAAAACGAAAAAATGCGTGTAAATCTTAAAATTTGGCGTCGTTTTGAAACATTCGGCAAAATAATCGGAACTAAATCTTTTCTATATAGTGTAAACGAAAGCCAATTGAACACATAATAACTTTGGAACTATTTCTAGAATGTATTTTACTCATTAATAAGAAGAACAAGCCGAACATAAAAGAAATAGAAAGGCGGGGGGGATTTTTCCTTTTTGAACGGGGCACACAGTTCATCTTTAACTCGGTTTTGTTTTTCTTGAAAAATACGTATTACGCTCAATAAATTTGGTTTAAATGGAAAAAAAGTTAACAAATGGTAACACAGGCCAATATTAATGTTATATTTTCATTGTTTGAATAATTACCTTAATTGTTTGTATATATTTACACATCATATAAAACAAAATATTGTAATTATATATTAAAACCGTGTTTGAAACTACAACCTGGGAAAAGCAACATAATAATTGCTTGTTTTTGCGGATTAGCTGATTTGCAAAGGGGATTTGAGAGGATTTGCTTGATTCTTTTTCCTTGGAAAAATGAATATGACAACGCCTAGGGTGCATATGCCATCATTATATGAATTTGGGAGGTGGAAAAAGAGAACATGAGCTAAAATTTTAGGGTCTGTTTGGTATCGTTTTCTGTTTTTTTTTTTTTTTTATAACCAAAGTCCCGTTTTTTAAATTTAATTTTGTAACTTATTTAGCTAAATCTTTTACAAAAAAAAAAAAAAAACTGAAAACGGCGGTGATACCGAACGGGCCCTTACCTAACTATATTGAATTTTGCACCTATGATAAGAGAAAACGAGTGGGTGATTCATTTATAGGCCACCTAAATTAAATGGGGTTATGGTTAAATTATCCTAATGACTTCTCGATCAGTTCAACTATGATATATTTGTGTTTTCTTTCGTTTCCCTTAAACGACGTGTACGAACAGTCTAACTCTGTCACTTGGTTATACAATCATTGCAATTATATATGGGACATTACTTAATTTTCAAGTTATCCGATTTCTAATTGATCAACTCAAGTCTCACTTCACCTCGTGGAGCACATGACTAACCACGTGTTTAAAACACGTCATACAACCATTTTAATCTCATTACACAAACTAAATTGTGTATCATAAATATACCAAGCACGTAACACAAAGTTAGACACATGGCACACAAATCTAAAACTTTTAATTAAGACATTGTTATTGCAATGCGAAAAAATTTCTTGGCCTTATAAAAACTACTTGACTTTATGGAAATACAAACATACGACATGAGAAACAAACAACAATCGTTAAGGATCTAAAGGTAGCATAAGCTACATAGGGGCCGAAACATCGCCGTCGTGACCTGAGGCCTGCACATACACCAACAAAATATTTGAATATTAGGTTAAAAATTTGTTGTTTGAACAAAACGCTATTCTATTTTCTAGGATGTAGGTCATGTAGCTAACAATCTTAAGATTTAACGATTATCTAAAACTTTTTTCAAACTTCAACGAACCAGAATGTGGTAGCGTTCTATATATTTTTCATCATAACCCTCCTTTCGAAATCTTTTACTAAAAAAACTGGATAAATGCCAGTTTTGAAATCCAATACTCGTTTTATAATTTCATCAGATGTCTTTAACTTTAAATTAAGGTTATTATTAGATGTCCGAGGATAAACACTTTTGGAATTATCGTTTCAAGACCAATCAGGATGACATTGATAACTTTCAATGTTCAAAACGTGGAAGATACGATATTTTTAAAAGAATAAGAAAAACGTAATAATGCATTTAGAATAGTAGGATAAAGGAAACAATAATTTTTGCTCTAAAGGAAAGTTCGAATTATTCGGTGAAACAGGGTATGACAAGGGTGAAATATATCAATAATAAGCATTTTATTTATATACAAACCTGGTAAGGCGGGGGGAGGAAAAAAGTAACAAAGTCGGGCATCAAAATGTCCAGTGCGAAAGAGGCATCCATTTTCAGAAAATTTAAAGAATTTTTGGATCAATAAGACTTTAAGCAAAACGTTGAAGTGTGTCTCTTAATTTTTGTTTGGTGCTCTCGAATTGTTAATATGCAGTCCTATTTATAGAGGTATTTTATAAAAAAAAATAGAAATTAAACTTAATATGACAAGTGATGTATCAATTATAAGTAATTAAGTATGGTTATTAACATGCACAATAAAACGGCAAGCTTTAAAGGGTAGGTTCAATGTGTAAAATGATTATAGCCTTTTGTGGTCATATGAATTATGATTACTTGAGTGTGAAATAAATCCTAGTATAATTAATGATGAAAAGAGGGAACACAGATTCACATGTGTAGTAATGATTATAACATTTTGTGGTAATATGAATTATATATGCTTACATGAGTGTGAAATAAATCCTATTATAATTAATGATGAAAAGAGAAATTACAGATTCACATGTGTAATAATGATCTTGGAGCTAGACTATGGTTGGCAGCCAGTCGCAACGAGGACGTTGCTTTCATAAGAGAGGGTGAGTGTAATACCCTAGATTTCAGAGGAAGTTCCTAAGAGATTAAAGGATCATATGAGGTGCTTAAAATGATTGATAGTGCTACATACCAACAAAGTCGACTTTCCTTTTAGGATTCCCATGTGATAAGAACTCCACAGTTAAGCGTGGTTGACTGGGAGTAATTTCAGGATTGGTGATCTCCTAGGAAGTTTCCCACGGTGCGCACGAGTGAGTGCGCCGGAAGGACCCGTGTTGGTCTGTGAGGTCAGCCCACAGCTTGGCTAGCTGTCATAGGTGACTACTCTCGACTCAGCTGATGAGCCGGGGTGTTACACTAGTCCCATGTGATTTTTTTTTTGTTCTTGTGTTTTTGTACATATTTTTTTATTTTATTTGTGATTTATGGATAATTACTGTTTTCCTCAATTGAATGATGAACCTTTTCACATCTATCTTTCTCGACTTGAGGAACTTGATAAAACTTCTAATGTTTTCTACGGGTTAGACTTAGATTGGATTATTTTGAATGGTATAAATTTTGAAACCCGAGATTTGACCGATTATATGAGTAATGGAAAACTTTATGACATGGATTCTTGTGAGATTTTGGATTTTTTGCAGTTCATGGCTTATCAATGTTCACAAGTTGGATTTAGAAATCCAATAGCAGTTACAAAGTTCTCTACATGATACCCAAGATTTTAATTGGTCTCAATTTAATGATGAACCCTTTCATGAGTATTTTTCGAGAGTAGAAACTTTTGTTGATTATCTTGGTTGTTGAGTTCAATTTTATTCTGATTTTGAATTATGTGATATTGTCAAAAAGGATATGAATCATGAAACTTGGAATTTGGCACAATATATGAGTAATGAAAGACTTTCACAAATGCAAATTGACGAGTGTTTTGATTTCTTTAAATTCATGGCGTTTCAATGTTCAGAGGTGGATATGAATGCTCCACCACCCTCTTGTTTGATGAGCAACGATGAGTTTAAGGGGTCGGAAGAAACTATTTTTGTCAATTTTGAGTCTAAACGAGTTTTTGAGCCGCACATTCCTTCTTTTAAGAGTGAGCATGATAATATTCAGTTGAGGGAGGAACTTGTCTTTTGTGAGGATGATGATAATTATGTGGATTGCAATGAGTCTTCTTCTTCTTTGATTGTACCGACTTTGTCCATTGATCTTGAGATTGTACTTTTGGAAATTTTTGGTGATCTCACATTGACTCATGATTTAAATGTTGATGCATCTTTTAATATCTCTTTGAACAACACATTAGAGGAGTCGGAGAGTCTTGTACTTTTCAAGAAGAATGAGAGTAGAGAGATAATGACCAAATCAATATGCTTAAACCCCAAACCCCCTTGGATTAATTACCATCATTCTTCTTTATCTCTTGTTCCGAACTTGTCAAATCATAAGTCTAAAGATGATGACATAGGAGATAATTATGAGCATAGAGGTCCGGGAAATCCTTGTATTCATGTTTTTGCCTCTATTGTTTATGCATTGTTGGTTACTAATGTTTTCTATTGTCACTCTTATGAGATGTTTTCTAGATCATTTGACAAGCTTATAAGGTTTTGAATTGTTCCGCTCTTAATCATTGGTGTGGGGACTATCTTTTGAGATTGTAGGGTAATTCCCTAGCATAAGTCGAGCCAACGACGTTAAACAAAGGCGCTACTTGGGAGGGAACCCAAGCTTGTTGTTTTGTGTCGTTTTGTTGGTTTTTGGTGTATTTTTAGCTTGTGACACTTGTCATACAATGGAGAAGTGAAGCTATGATATCACTATCCCTTACTTCCTCCGTCCCAACTCAAACGCCCCATATTCCATTTCGGGACGTCCCACCTCAAACATCCCATCTATTTTGGGACATATTTCTCTCTCCTACTTTTATTAAATTATCACATACCTCAAAATTGCTCATGTTGTAGAGGATAATGGATGGTGTATTTGTACTCCCCCTAGTTTGCCAATTTGATTGGTGTTGGTTTGTCTATAAGACATTTTACAGTCATAAGAGTGTGTGAGAAGGGAGGATAAGATGGTTAGAGTTGGGGTGTTGAGCATTTCATCCACTCCAACTCTATCTAGCACAGTTTATGTATTTTGTTGGCTTGCGATTCTTTAGCTTAGAGAAGTTTGTTTGTTGCAACTCACCCCGTGCTATAAGAGAGACCTAGGTGTGAAGTATGAAAATTTGGATAACTCGAGGACGAGCAATGGTCTAAGCATGGGGGAGTTTGATATGATGTAAATGTAGTGTGTTAATCTGCATGATTTAGACCCTTTAGGGGTTATTTGGGCGTGCTTTTATCGTGACTCGTAAAACACATCATTAGGAGTATAGTTGGAGTTTAATTGATGATTTTATGGGATTTTTGTGGCTCAAGACCCTTTTGGTCAGAGTTAGAGGGATTAGAAGATCAAGGTACGGGTTAAAGAAAGATAGAAGGAGAAGATAGCTTGACCACTCTTCAAGAACCTCACACCATCACCTCCAAATTCACTTGATCATAACTATCTAACTATAAGACATTTTACCGAAATACCAATTAGAGAGGAAAGTTCTTGATCTTAGCTTTCTGATGATATATTATGAGCTAAAAATGAAGTTCGGAGTTGAGAGTTATGACCGTTCAAAGATTGCCCTGCGCACAGTATCTGGTGAGACTAAAGTCGCGATTATCTACCAAAAATAATCCTAAATCCTAACAACAGTAGTAGGGAAGTAGGGATCG
>JBBYHQ010313684.1:0-16776 GCA_038382645.1 Spergularia azorica | reverse complement strand
ACTCGCTGAGATCTCCATGTACCAGTTTGCACTTCTGATACATTGTTCGCATAGCCGTAATCATCTTGAAATAGAAAAGGTAAAATGTTCAGACATTCAATCCCACAAATTGCAACATTTCCTTCAAACAACAGCTTATACAAGTCACAAAGTTCAGTCACTTTCCAATAGAAATATAATGTTAAATTAGTTTTAAAATCAAAGGAGCCTAATCCCATCGGATAGAAGTAATTGGGATAGCCTCTTTTGCACCTGCCGTCATACAAATTGCTGAGCTAGAGGCCAAAAACAAACAACTACAAGCAGACACTCTAAGTTTCAATAATACAGAGGACAAACAAGTTTCAGGACAGAGGAACATTGCCACAATACCAGCAGAAATACAACTTAACCACATAGTTTCAGCACGTTTAATGTGCAATGAGTCTGTGTTGAGAAAAGATGGAAAGGATGGAATGGGGTGAGTGTCCGGATATACCTCTACATAGCCTTCTCGAAGCTTGTCAAGGGATAAAGCTGCATCTTTAAGCCGTGGAGCAGCCCAACCTGCCTTCCCTATAGAATTAGATGAAACACAGAAATATGGTTAATGATCTTTTGTCATTCACACACGTCATAAAGAAATATGGGGCAGCCCAACATGGCATGTCTTTGACTAACAAACATAAAGATCAAAAGTCAGAAAGACTCCAAGACACTGCATCTTTTCAAGCTCTTTTTCTTTAGGAGCCGAGGAGTGGTATTAGTTACGTACAACTTTCTCTTTAAAAAGCCAGTTAATGCATGAGAAAGAAATGTCGAATACCAATGAAATCCATGACCAGAACATGGAGCTTCAGAAGGATAGTCTTGGGGCAACGTAGTCCTGCTGCTTTTAGCCTGCATTTATAATCACACAAATAACTAAAAGGGAAATATTGGAAGAGGCAAGCAAAAACCATAGATGACAAAGACTCCCACTCCTATGAACAGCAATGAGAGAGATTAACTTCTCATTGGTTCCGCATGAAACAGACATCAGAAATTCACGATCCACCATCTTATACATATTAAATAAATGGGGAAAGATTATTTTCTTCCTATTGCCACGACGAAAACATTCTGTACAAGAAGGACAAGATAATGAAATTAACAGATCCACAAAGTTAGAAGTGTGGGAGATGAAAACTGGAAACTATTGGAGGATATGAGATCATTATTAATAAATTACAGTGATACTAAAATGCTCCCTCCGTCCAACTCAAACACACCATAGTGGAATTTTTGGTCAAAGCTGGCAAATTTTGACCATTAATATCTCAAATATATAATGAACTATAATATGACACAAAAATATTTACATTTGTTTTCATAAAATAGTTTTTAAAACCAATCAAGTTAACCTTTTATAAACATGTAAAGAGTAATGGTTAAAGTGGCGGTCTTGGAGACCATGAAAAGTCAAATGAGATGTTTAAGTTGAAACAGAGGGAATTGGTTATTACTTATTAGTATATCGTCCAAGGGAAATGGGGCATGCAGCTATTTATATTCTCTAATGGGTTCCAAGAAAAAAAAAAAAAACACATTCTAAGTAACTACACTTGGAAACAGCTTGATCTTAAACGTTTAGTTGGAGTAGTCCGCCACTCCACCATAACAAAAGGGAGCGTAATACAACTACAAGTCACATCACTTCTTTCGCAAGTAAAAGACGGAGCCTCCATCTAAGTAAAAAAGTAATAGTTTAAATTATAACAGAAGATTACCTCATAAGGTTCCTCATTTCTTTCTCTGCCCAAGTCTTCACCATTTTTCGAGGATTATGCTTACAGTATCCGTGTCTAAAACGATAGTCACCTTGTACGTATCTGTCTCTATCCCTGAATTTCAGACGCAAGCAATGAGCTCTAAGGAAACACAAATATGCATGTCCTTAATCACAATGGGAAAACAAGAGGAAAGTGAATAGATAACAGAAACATGATGTGCATAACAGATAAAAGTAAAAGGACAACATAGGGAATTGACAGTCACCACCCCTCAAAAGCACACACCGGAGTCCAAAACCAGAATGCAGTGAAATATGACGAATGGAACGGCCAGGTGATCTGAAGGCTAATTTCACGCGAACTCAGTCTAGGTATGAACTAGTTCGATTCATAAATTTATCTTCTCCTCTCCCACAGATTCTAAATGACAATTTTTTTTCTGTTGAGAATCAAGATGAGGAAAATGGTTACGCAGTCTAATTCGAATATTGCACAATCTCTCATATCTTCTGTCATCGTGTTAAAGATGGTATCTTTTTCCTTCATGGTCCATCATAGTTACTCCCGATCCCTACCCACTATGACACCATACGCATGAGGCTGTAAGACACAAAGCTAATGTTGTAGTTGTTGTCCATTAAGTGAAGAAGACAAAGACAATTGCTAGTTCTCATTGATCCCTGCCTTTATTCTTCCTCCAAGAGCTATTAACAAATCAACTTCATGCATACTTGTCTAACTTCACACACTAGATGTCAATAATTAATATGTACACACTTACTTGAATACCAAAACTGAAGTTTTGTAGACTTTTATAGCCAGTTCTTGACCATCAGACTTTGTTGCGTGATAAACATTTGCCTGCAAAACAAGAAGAAAAATGTGCACAGAACAGTTTAGGGTTGTTAAAAATACAGCACACAGAATTTCCATGTTAACAAAAATCAAGAAGAGATGCATAATACCTCTTTCCCAGTGGATATACATCCATTAATGTCATCGAACACACCACGATTCAACATTCTGTAGAGAACCATACGAGTTCGAGGATCAATAGCCTGAAACGTTACAGCATTACAGTATTAGTGTAGTCATACAGAAACCCAAGCAAATTCTAGCCCACATTAGAAGAGCTCAGGATTAAAGGTAAGTTGGCAATGAACTCTAGTCGCGACATGTTATTCTGACAACAAAATCAACATGGATTGTAAAAGGTAAGATTTTCTAGCAAAACATACAAGAATCCAGCCTACATTTACGCACCTGTTCAACAGTTGCACGATCAGCTTTCTCAGTGTGCTTGGTTTTACCAATAGCCATATCTCTCTCACTATCACGAATAACAGTGGTCACTGAATTAGACATGCCAACATTCATCCTGCCTTCCCAATCCTGTAGAATCAAAACCACCATCAATTCAAGTATTATACCAACTCAACCTCACAAACAGGCAGATACGAGTCTATTACAAATCCTAAACAAACTAAAATAACCGTTACTACCTCCAAACGAGAAGCACGAATGTGATGAGTCAGCTTCTGGGATCGATTAGAAAGAGGCTGGAGCGTTGAAGCATTAGCCCGTGCCTGAGCACCACCATGAGCATTAGGGCGCCTAGCATTGATAGTGATTGGACCCCCATCACAACCAGCCCTCGAATCCAATGAATCGTGAGCGTCTCCAATCTCAGAATCCGACGACCAATCTTCTTCTTCCTCCTCCTCCTCTTCTTCCCATTCTTCTTCTAATTCCAACTTTTCTTCAACTTTGTTGCACAATTCATCAACATCACATTTCACAGCCATTCCTTCTGCTCCTTCCATCATATCACTCGCAACAAACCCCCCAACAGGACCGTCTCGTAGATTTAAGGGGCGCTACGACACGAAAATTGCGTGAATTAAGTAACTTTGAACTAATAAAGATGCAAACTTTCTAATCTTTTTCTTCAATTGTTTCATAATACAATATCTACATTAACAATTTCAAAAACCCTCTAAAAATCACACTCAAACTAACAAAATTCTAACAAAAAATTCATCATGAAATTGAAATAATATCTACAGCAAATTCTCTTCATATAAAAATTTAGCATTTATAATGAGCAGAAAATCAGGAATATGATCAAATAGAATGAAGAAAACAACCTAATGATACGGAGAAAGAATTAAAGTTTACCTGTAGAGTTGCTAGATTGAATTGGGCGTAATTTTCACGATTAAATTGGGGGTGAAATTGCTCTGTGCGGGGTGTCCTTGAGTAGCTTAAGCGGCTGTTGGTCGGTTAGGTTTTTTTTGGCTGGGTCTTTCGGTTAATTTCACGACCAACAAACTTATTTCGCGGTTTGTGTCACTTGAAGAGTTTACGGCTCAATTGAGTAAAGTATTCTTCGAGAACCCATAGAAAGGGCGAAAGTGGCGATTTGCCCCCTACACTTTCACCAATTGAGCAATTTACCCCCCTAACTTTTCAATTCGTGCAATTTCACACCCACCTCTATTTTTCAACTAATCTTGTAATATAATTGTTTTTCCTAAATTCACAAAATATAAAAAAAAAACATTGAAAACAAAATATTATAAAATAGCTTTAGCCGTAAAAATACATTACATATTTTAAATATAAAAATAGTAAATTTTGTACATAAAAGCTGTTGTATAATATTGAAATCGTATTTTTGTATAAAAACCATTTAAATATAAAAATCGTAAATTTTGCATAAAAATCATACATTTAAGTATAAAAATCGCATTTTTTTTTACCGTATAAGCTGTTGTATAATATACTTTAATGAATTTTTTTTATATATTTTGTGAATTTAGGAAAAGTAATTATATTACAAAATTAGTTGAAAAATAGAGGTAGGTGTGAAATTGCACGAATTGAAAAGTTGAGGTGGTAAATTGCTCAATTAGAAGTTAGGGAGTTCAATTGCACAATTGGTGAAAGTGTAGGGGGCAAATCGCAACTTTCGCCCATAGAAAAGTTTACTTTCTCCAACAACTGTGATGATGATCAAAGAATTTACACGAGGTGGTCGGAAATGGCTGCTGCATGGTAGCACCTCCTTCAAGACTACCCTTGTCACTTTTAACAACCAACCAACTTAGGTTGCATGTTTCAAGTGTACATAACATTTCCCAGCATTATGCTGTATATGTGCAAGTTGTTTTATCTCTTGGGTTCCTGTCTAAGTCTGTCAATGACTACAATATATGATAAGAGCTATGAAGACGGGTTATGAAAGGGGCTTTTCGGATTATTCAAAATCCAAAACTTCTTGTTTCGCGTCTGCTCACTGCAAAATATGGTCAGCTTAAGGGACCTTCGGCTAGCAGACATTATCCTAAAGCCAGTTCTTGGGCTTGGCGTGGTATTTTTGGTGGATATCACGATTTACAGGCGGGATTAGCTTGGAAGGTTGGTAATGGTTTATCTATTCCCGCACTTTCATCTACATGGTTGCCTTCTCATGACATTAAAATCAAAGATGATGCTCCCCTTGGAGATTTTCTCCATTTGCGTGTGAGCGATTTACTTTGCATAAACTCAAAACTTTGTTTGAACCGAAGACTGTTCATCGAATTTGTTCGGTGAAACTTCCTTCCTCGCCGGAACCTGACTTCTGCTTTTGGAAATTCTCAAAGTCAGGTGAGTTTTCTGTGAAATCAGAGTATGCTCTACTTCTGCAAACGGAAAACCAGCAGATTGTGCCCGACTCAGAGCAACGCTTCTGGAAGAAATTCTGGGCGTTTGACTTACTGCCCAAATGGAAGGTTTTTATTTGGAAATTAGCTCATAACTCGATTGCTGTGCTTGATAATCTTAAAGGCCGCGGCCTTTCAGTGTCTGGAGTTTGTTGTTACTGTCAGTTGGAGGAAGAAACAGTGGATCATCTGTTTCGTAATTGTGGTTGTATCCAACATATCTGGCTCGCGTCTCACATTGGTCTCCTAGTTCGATCATCTTCATCTTCGTCTTCGTTCGTTTCTTGGTTAATGGAGACTCTGATGTTTCTTTCTCGTTTGCAGGAACCCACTCCACTGATTTCTTTTTGTGCAATTGTGTGGTCTATTTGGTTACATCGTAATAACATACTTTTCAAGGGAGATATTTGTGATCCTGGTTTTGTTATTGGTACTGCCTCTCTGCTTACCGTGCTGATTCCCCGCAGATTTCAGCCGTAGGCTCTTTTCCACCAGGTTTTTTGGCAGCCTACCTTGGCCAGCATCACAATGAAGGTCCTTACGATGTTTTGATACATTCAGATGGTGCATGAGAAGCAAAGCATCTCAAAGGGGCTTTGGCCTGGACTGCCACTAAGCCTGCTTCTGGTCTCCTTCTCGGACGTGGTTGTGCTTGTGGGATGATGACCTCGGCTCTTCAAGCTGAAGCGATGGCTGTTCGTGACGCCTTCACTTGGGCTTTACATCACCAGGCTACATCGGTTGGTGTATTTACGGATTGCTCGGAGCAAGTATCAATGTTGCGGGGAAGCAAAAAAACGGATATTACTGTTCTATGGCAAGTTCGACAAATACTCTCCATGGGTACATCCTTCCACTGCTGTAATATTTTCAAAGTTGATCGGGAGTACGTCAGCGATGTTCATGACTTGGCTACTCGTTGTCGACAAGGCCGCGTTTTTCCGTTTCGGTTTACTAGTTTGCTCTTGTAATTTTCTTTTCCTTAGTATTGTTTTGATTTTAACTGTTTTACCTCTGTCAAAAAAAAAAAAAAAAATATGAAGACGGGTACAAAATACGCTGTGTTCTTATGCGGATCACTTGGTGCGAAGAGACAACGCTCTGTCCCTCTTCATTGTTCTCTATTGATGTTTCCTATTGCGTTGGCTACAAAAACTGTCGAACTGACTTCACTATTAGCCCTAAGCCTACCTGGTTTTTTTAGATTTCGAAAGCTTCTTCTTTCTTTCCTTGACAGCTTTCGGGGTCTTGTTCTTCCTACTTTCTCTCTTCTCCTTCACTTTCTTTTTGTGCTCCTTCCTGGCGGCTTTTATTTCTTCAGGTGGCAGCTTTCTCGTGATGGAGAAGTCCTTTCCCTCTGTCTCGCTTGAGCTCCCATCTTCATCGTCGGTTCCAGAGTCTGTCTCACTTTCAGACGCATCACCATGGATAAGGCCACCACTCTTTAGTCCAGTGATAGTTGTGTATAACATATCTCCTGTGTCCTTCCCACTAGTTAGTCTAAAAGCGTCTTCCTCGGCATCTTTGACTTCGTCTAGCGTCTTTGGGATATATGACTGAAGAACAAGACCAAATTAATCAGTGAGACTATCTCCATATTCGAGTAAAACATAAAACAGACCAAAGATGAGCAATGAACCATCAAAACGGCGATAGATCAGATATGTCCTGAACAACAAGATACCTGAAGAAAAATAGAGTCTGCTATTTGCTCCTCAATAGATAACACACCTCCTCGGGCTAGAATCTTTTGCTGAATCTAAGAGAGAGAACCAAGATAAGTTTGGTTAAACTTCTTAATAGGAAGTAAGAAGTAAGATAGTACATAAGTGAGGGCGGAAAAAAAAAAGTGCGACAAAAATAGCCTAGAGAATACCTCTTCCAAGTAAGCATCAACTGCATCATCAGCAATAGTTGGATCCACAATAAAATAAAAAAGTTCCCGAATTGTCATCACAGCAACCCCACTTTTCCTAAAGAAGTCCTGCACGTCAACATCTACATTAATATTAAGGAAATCCAAGCAACTCAATTCGGGGAGGATATTCAAAGACTATAGAACTTACAGAAACATGCAGACAGTCTTCACGTAAGAAATCCAGTGCATAAGGATGGTCGAGATCAACTGATTGCGAAACATCAATAATATACAAATGACCCTGCAACACATTTTGTTTCAATATTGCTCCGCAAATCCACAATCCACATGCTTAAATAACCAAAATTGTCAAGCCTACCTCGTAATACAGTATGTTGTACTCGCTGAGATCTCCATGTACCAGTTTGCACTTCTGATACGTTGTTCGCATTGCTGTAATGATCTTAAAATAGAAAACGTAAAATGTTCAGACATTGAATCCCACAAGATGCCGCATTTCACTTCAAACAAAGCCTATATATAAGTCACAATGTTCTTAACTTTCTAAATAAATATTAATTTAGTTGAAGAATCAACGGAGCAATAAAGCATTCAAATGTAACAAACAGTTACAACGGGGGCTAATTCCATCGAATGAGAATAATTGAGATAGCCTTAGACAAACCTACTGCTTTAATAAGTGCTCTGCTAAGGACATACGATTTAAAAAATCCAATCATACGGCGGCCAAAAATAAGTAGCAACAAGCATACACTCTAAGTTTAATAGTACCGTGGACAAACAAGTATCAGGACAAAAAGTTAATGGAACAATACCAGCAGAAACACAACGCAGCCACATAAATTTTCAGCAGTTTCATTGTGTTATTCATCTGTGTGGAGAAAGGATGGGAAGGAGTGTCCGGATATACCTCTACATAGCCTTCTTGAAGCTTGTCAAGGGACAAAGCTGCATCCTTAAGTCTCGCAGCAGCCCAACCTGCCTTTCCTGTGGAATAAATAAAAACACATAATATGGTTTTTGATGTCTCCTCACTCACAAAAGTCAGAAAGAATTATGGGACACCCAACTTGGCACGTCTTTGACTAACAAATATAGAGATCAAAAGTTATAAAGATATCAAAACGCTGCAACTTTGCTTTTTATTTAGGAGGCTATGAGTGTTCTTGGTTAGACACAACTTTTCTCTTTAATAGTGTAATTAATGCAAGAGAAAGAAAAGTAGAATATCAATGAAATCCATGACCAGAACATGGAGCTTCAGAAGAATAGCTTTGGGGCAGCGTAGTCCTGCTGCTTTTAGCCTGCATTTCATAATCACACAAATAACTAAAAGGAAAATATCCAAAATTGGCATGCAAAAACCAATACATGACAAAGACTCCCACTCCTATTTTCTGAGAAGGATAAATGAGAGCAATTAACTTCCCATTGGTTCCCCATGAAACATACATCAGAAATTCAAGATCCACAATCTTATAAATTCTAAGAATTTAAACGGGGTTACTTTCTCCTTATCCACACAATTAATTTCTTCGTATTGCACCAAGCACAAGTGCAACAGTCAGAAGCCAACGTTTGGGAACATTATTCCAAACAAGACCCTCTGGGGAAAGGGAGGGTCCAGAGAGGACGTTACAATTTGGAAAAGAAGGGCGAGGTAATGTAGTCAACAGGTCTACAAAATTAGAAGGTGAGAAATGAAAGTTGGAAACTTCCGTGTTAATAGAATTACAGAAATACTGAAAGAGTAATTAGCACATCAGCCATGGGGAATGAGACATGCAGCTATATAAGTTCTTTCAAATAGATTCGGTAAACAAGGAATCCTACATTCTAAGTAACTACGCTTGGAAACAGCTTAGTCTTATATGTTCAGTTGAAACGTTTCACCATAATGAAAAGGGGCCTAACACAGCTGTAAGGTCACATCACTTCATTTTGACAGTAAAATGACGGACCTCGCGTCTAAGTAGATAAAACAGAAAGAATATAAAAGATGATTACCTCATAAGGTTCCTCATTTCTTTCTCTGCCCAAGTCTTCACCATTTTACGAGGATTGTGCTTACAGTATCCATGTCTAAAACGATAGTCACCTTGTACATATCTGTCTCTATCCCTGAATTTCAGATGCAAAAGCAATGAGCTCTATGAAACACAAATATGCATGTTCTATATTACAATGCGAGAACAAGAAAAAAATGAGCATATAACAGAAACATGGTGTCCAGAATAGAAAGCAGTAAAAGGGAATATGGAGACTTCACAGTCACTGCCCTCAAAAGTACACACCAGAGTTCGAAAAGGGAATGCAGTAAATAACACGAACAGAATGGCCAATTGATCTATAGGAAAATATCACCACAATTTAATCTTATCTCCCCCAGTTTCTAAATGACACTTTTTCTTTGTTAACATGAGGGAAAATGTACATGCAGTTTAATTTGTATATTGTATACTCTCTCGTATCCTCCATCATCTTGTTAAAGATGGCATTTTTTTTTTTTCCCATGGTCCTTCTAATGTACATCCGACCCCTCCTCTCTATGTCATCATACCAGAGAGACTTTGAGGCACAAAGCTAGTGTTGTAGTTATTGGTGTCCATGTAGTGAAGAATACAAAGGTGAGATCACTGCTCGTTAACACTGATCACTGTCTTCATTCTTCCTCCAAAAGCTGTTACCAAGTCAATTTCACGCAGGCTTGTGTAACTTACTGAATGATAATGATATGATTATCTATTGACTTACTTGAACACCAGAACTGAAGTTTTGTAAACTTTTATAGCCAGTTCTTGACCATCAGACTTCGTTGCGTGATAAACATTTGCCTGCAAAATAAGAAGCAGAATATGCACATAACAGTTTAGGGCTGTAAATAATACAGCACAACGCATTTTAAAAGTTGACAATAATCAAGAGGAGATTCAAAGTACCTCTTTCCCAGTCGATATGCATCCATTAATGTCATTGAACACACCACGATTCAACATTCTGTAGAGAACCATACGAGTTCGAGGGTCAATAGCCTGAAACATTACAGAATTAAAGTATTAGTGTAGTCACACTGACACCCAAGCAAATTCCAACCCAACTCACTAGAGCTCAGCTCTCAAGGTTGAAGAAAAGTTGCCAATTAATACTAGTCACGACATGTTATTCTAGAATCAGAATCAGCATGGAATACATAATGGATTAGACAGAATGTAAAAGGTCAAATTTTGTAGAGAAGAATACAAGAATCCGGCCAGTATTCACGCACCTGTTCAACACTTGCACGATCAGCTTTCTCAGTGTTCTTAGTTTTACCGATAGCCATATCTCGTACACTGTCACGAATAGCAGTGGTCACTGCATTAGACATGCCGACATTTATCCTGCCTTCCCAATCCTGTAGGATCAAAAGGATCATTCATTCAAGTGTTCTACCAATTCAACTCACCAACAGGCAGAAATGAATCTATTACAAATCCGAAACAAACTTGAATAAACTATATTACCTCCAAACAACAAGCATTAGCCCGTGCCTGAGCACCACCATGAGGTCCATGAGCATTAGGGCGTCCAGCATTCAAAGTGATTGGTACCCAATCACAACCATCCCTCGAATCCAATGAATCATAGGCGTCTCCAATCTCAGAATCCGACGACCAATCCTCTTCCTCCTCCTCCTCTTCTTCCCATTCTTCTTCTAATTCCAACTTTTCTCCAACTTTATTGCAAAGTTCATCAACATCACATTTCACAGTCATTCCTTCTACTCCTTCCATCATATCACTGGCAACAAACCCTCAAAAGGACCGTCTCGTAGATTTACGGGGCACTACGACACGAAATTTAGACGTGAATTTAGTAACTTTGAACTAATAAAGATGCAAACTTTCTAATCTTTTTCTACAATTGTTTCCCAATACAATATCTACACAAACAATTTCGAAAACCCTCTAAAAATTTGAGCTCAATATACAGTTTTTAGGCGCAAATTCGTCAAGAATTACATCTACAGCAAGTTCTCCTCATGCAGAAATTTAGCTACAACTTTTAGCATTTATAATGAACAGGAAAATACAGAACTTTGATCAAACATTCAAACAGAGTGAAGAACAGTTAGAACACGACCTAATGATACGGAGAATGAATTAAAGTTTACCTGTAGAGTTGCTAGATTGAATTGGGCGTAAATTTCACGATTGATTTGGGTGTGAAATTGCTCAAATTCTCTTACTTTCTCCTCAACGACACACTTATTTGTTCGTGCGTGGTGTTTTTGAGTAGGTCTTCTTTCGTTCTCCTCAACGACACATTTGTTTCGCGGATTGAGTCATTTGGTAAGTTCGCGACTCAATTGGGTACCTATTCTATGAAAGCATGTTGCGAGGTCGGTTTACCTTAAACACGAGATTCTGTGACAATGGATGTAGCGAACACATGTTTAGTGAAAGAGAGCCATTTGGTCTATGTTAGGTGCTTAGGTCAATATAAGAGACTAACTAGTTATGCATGTTCGGTGTTGGAGATAAAAGAGTTATAGACTATGTTACTCTGACACTTCATTTACCTGCCGTGTCGCATGTCGGACACGAAACGCGTCCGACACGACACGACAACTAGACACTCCATTTTAGGTAGAAAAAATCAAGTTTTTTTTCGTAAAATAGTCGTGTCAGACACCCCGACACGTATCCATCTCCGACACTTTCAGCCGTGTCTGAGTAACATAGGTTATAGACATACTCACATTGGATTTAGTATACGAGTCGACGTTAGTCTCGCACTCTTATTGCACCTAGCACTTCCTTGTCCATTTGCTCTCACTCAGCCATCCCCATGGTGTCGAGCTTCGTGCCCACCAATTAAAGATGTAGAGAGTGGACTCTTTGCATACGGATACTCGGTTGCAACATCTAAAAAACAAAATATTTTGCTGTGAAATTTGTTGATCATGATTTTACCCAAGGTCCTTTGTCGTGTGTCCTCTACCCCCCCCCCCCCTCCTGCTACGGATCTCTACCTGCAACAACCTATATGTAGGTAGGTATCATTCATTTTTGCGCATTCCCATGTGAGTCACGGTTCCCAATGCTTCTATCACATGGAGGGGTGTAAAAATCAATTAATCAAATGAATGAAAAACCATCGCCCCTATCTTTTGATACACCATTTTGTTAGAATTTTTATCAAGATTCAGATTAACTAATAACCTAAGAATTTCCTCAAGAGTTTGTCAATTGGAAATGTTTGAAATGCGTAAATGTAGAAATAGTCATATTGACAATAATAAGAAGCACAAAATAGACATACTTTATCCCTATCATTTCATTTAATCTTTCATGACAACCTTAGCATTCACTTTACACTAACTTATTGATATGCGCGCGAGATAAATTGTGATGCACGGGAAATAAAATGTGATTCAATTTTTTTTTTCCTTATTCTTAAATTCGAATTTTGAAATAACGTTCTAGAAGAGGATTATCAAACTAACATATCTTCTGCAATATATTATGAACAAATATACACATCATCAATAATATGGACATATTCTATCAATATACCGACTTATTTCATCAATTATACAAATCATCAATACACCAACATATATACAGACCATCAATATATCGATCATCTGATATCTTACCATTTACACCTACTTACATAACTTATGTACGACACTTTAATAATCTTTTATACTCTTACGATTCCTAAATTACTCCCACAAAATCATGATTGATACCACTTTGAAAGAAAAAAAAAAACCTAAATCCAAATTTTGAACTTTGAAATCATGTTGAAATTGAAAATTATAAAGGTAGTAGTCAAAAAATGGTCACACAATTTTGTCACCCCCAAAATTTGAATCCCAAAATCTCCTCTTCTATGTAACTCTTACTCTTCCCCCCTTTTTCCCTCTTTACCATTTTTTACTCTCTTAAAAATTTCTTCTTCTTGTTCATCACATTTTAAGAGAGAGAGAGAGAAGTCTCAATAAAAACTCTTCTTTCTCACTGTACTTCCATCTCCTATTTCTCCCCCAAATCAGAGCGATTAAGTACACGAGAAGCAACACCAACAAAAACCCAGAAACCCTAGATCCTGATTTCCCAAACCCCCATGTTTAATTCCCACTAAAACCCTTGATTCCAACTTATCGGAAACCCTAATTTTGATGGGTAATTTCCAACTTTAGACCACGAAAGCTCTAATCTTTTTGTGGGTTTTTTGAATTTTGTTGATTTGGGGGTGGTTTGGAGTTGTTGGAGAGAGAAAGAGTGTGTAGAAATGGATGGGAGGAGGATTTCGGCGAGCCCTAGGCCGTGTACAGTTCGACGAGTCGTAGCGAAGAAGCGACCGCGTGGCGGTGGTGTTGATGGGTTTGTAAATAGTGTTAGGAAGTTGCAAAGGAGAGAGATTTGTTCTAAACGCTACCGTGCATTTAGTATGAGTGATGCTCAGGAGCGGTTTCGCAACATTCGTTTGCAGGTTAAAGATTTATTCTTGCTGTTTTTTTGTATCTTATAGTTGAAGTTTTGTTGCTGTGAATCTTGAATTGTTGAATGGTTAAGCTTGATTTCTTGTTTTTGTTTGGAAATGATGGTGCTTGTTTTTCAGCATGTTTGTTTTGGGATTGTTGTGCTGATAATAATATGTTTTGTTGGGTTTGTGATTTGGTTGAATTTGGATGAGGATTCGGGGGGTGTCTTAGTATTGGATTACGGTTACGGGTTTTCATTTGCGAGTTTAGTGGTTGATTCATTTGTGGTTGGTGATGCCATTTTTAGCAGCAGGATTTACCCTCATTTGTGATACTGGGGGTTGCGATTTCTGAAGGTTATGTTAGGTCTACAATCAAGTTGGAAGTGAATGCGAAAGTGGGTTTGTTATACTAATCCATAGCTTGACAATTCTGGGTGTTATCTATAAGAGTTGGGAAATTCGGTCATTTGTGGTTGGTGTTTTTGTTCTGCAGCTTGTTTGCTTCAAAGTTTCGTAAGTTGTAGTTTTGATTTAGGGACTAGAAGTTGCCGAAGAAGGGTGCTGGTGGTATGAATTTTTAAAGCTCCTCACAGTATCCTGGATTTTGAAAACTGTTTGGTGCAGCTAATGTGTTGAAGGCTGATGCTTTTATACTGTTCTGTTTTTGTAACTTTAGTCACATCTTAAGTAACGTGGGGTGGTTTGTTTGTGTTAGGGTTTACTCTCATTATGATTTTTGGTGTAGCTAATCGAGCTGTGTGAGGTTTTGTGCGTATCATTTAGCAGAGTTAGATGAAATTTGGGTGTGTGGTAGTCTATGAAAAAGGACTTTGACTTATGGAGATCTTTTAATAGAGGCTTAGCCGCAGCTGAGGGAAGAAGGGTGCTTTATAGGGAGCTCATAAGAGCTTTATAGACTTTGCATGGTCAAAGCTAATTCTTTTTGTTTGTGGGTGGCACTCTGATGTTAAAACTTTATTTCTCATTGGCTTGTTAGTTTTAGCTTTGCTGTCTTTGGATCAAATGGCAAATACAGGTTGTGTTATTAGTTCTTAAGGTAGGTGACAACTGTGGACATGTGTTTTGGCCTTGATCGTTCGTAAAATGTGTGCTAATGTGTTGTGGAACATTGTACTTTTTTTAAAGGTAATTTGGTGGGTTCGGTTTCCTCTTAAGGGCATATAGCTTGCATTCATTTCTTCTTAGTTCAAACTAAATTTGAAAAATGCAATAGTTGTACGAGTGTCGGGGGCATTGAAGGATCTGTCAAGTTGACACCTTATGAAATCGCTGATCTGTTACTCTTTGGGGGCAACAACATGAGCTTTTTAGTTTATAATATCAATCAACCTAGGGTAGACTCTTCTTTGTTTAATGTTGTAGATGTTGCAGTAAGCGTTAACTATTTCATTACTCTTTCTGTGAGGCTAGACTTATTTGACTGCTCCATCTTGAGTTACCTGCTTGGTTTGTTTCGGAGCTGTTTTTGTTTAGTGCTGTGGCTCATGAGTTCTGTTGCCCTCGTGCTTTTATGTGTTCAAATTAGATCTGACATATTGAATTCGGATCCTTTTTTGAGAAAGCCTATCTGTTTCACTGCTCTGAGCTAGTGCCTGCATTATGTTATTGTCAGGAAATTTATGTAGTTAATTTATGTAAAGTTTTGGGGTGAGATTGACTTTTGTTGTTTGCAGCAATTATTTTATTTTTACGATAGGGGGTAGTTTTGGGTGCCGGATGTTATTGTCAGGAAATATTAATAGGATTGATTTCTTTAAATCACTGCGTGTGATATAGAAGTAAATATTCATTGCCCTGTTATAATGTATTATGGTTTATCCGTTGGTGTAATTCTAGGGACAGTGGAAGATTTAGGTAAACTATTCTTATGGTTGGTGTAATCCAAAGTAACAAAGTCTTAGGTCAGTCGTATATGTGATAGGTGTAGTAGAAGGTGAAAAGAGTTATCACTATTGTTTCCGAGATAAAATGATTCTTAATAGAAACAATATTTCCTGGTCAAATTGACTTTCCCGATGGTTGTGTTTGAGGTTTCTAAGTTTATGTCATTTATTTGTTAGCTTGCGAGGGTCTCAAGCGGTCATGCCTTTCAATTTGAACGGATGACTTGGGACTTGGTAGCGACGAAGGTTGATTTCTTTTGCCTACTTTGTTGCTGGAGCACCAGTTGGGGATGTAGATTTATTGCTTTTGGTATGCCAAATGAGCTTAGTATATTCAGTCTGACACCGCCAAGCTAATCAGTGCAATCGGGAATGTGAATTCTTAATAAGTTATTGTGCTTCCTGTCCGATACAAACCTTGTGGAAAGAAGAAACATCATAATCAAATTGGTTCCTAAAGTGTGAAAACCTAGGCTGTTTGCTGGTTGAGGAACTTTGTTGCGACCACCTCTTGCACTAACATGATCTGGGTCAGACCTGTGGTCATGTGACGTCACTAGTATAGTAGTTTGCACTACGTGTTTGGGTAGAGGACTAACAGTGGTCAGTGGATGGCATCGTTTCTATTTTTTCCTTCTGACAAAATTCTTGATGAGTGAGAGATGTGGTAGATTGGAGCCATGTGATTCTCTGTGTTCATTATTGGTGCTCAACTTGATATCTGCAAGACCTAAGTTTGTTCTTTCTTGGGTAACTGCTACTTTTACTAGAAATATTCTTTTGTAGAATATTCATACCCTTGCACTGTAGTTCTTGAGGTGCCCCCTTTATATGCTACTTCTGGATGGTGTGTATCTGTCTATTTGTTCCATAAATGGAACTGGGTACCTGATGCATGTTGATGCGCTTGGTACTTGGGTCAAGATGTGTATGCTTCCTTGTCTGTGTCATGCAAAGTAACTTGGCTAATGCACTCTTGAGTGTTTGGTGGATTCCTGAAATGACTGCATTTGGTTTTCTAATAAGCTGAGTTCCATGGTAATGAATATTGATGCTAT
>JBBYHQ010313673.1:0-16779 GCA_038382645.1 Spergularia azorica | reverse complement strand
CTCAAACGAAATTAAGAATTAGAAATCAAACTCACAATTGTCGGTGAACAATAGTTTCGATCAATAAATCCGAGAATAAAAAGGTGTTTAGACTTGCATAATTCTTCAAAATACAACTTTTAGGTCTTTGAATACTGAATGATTAAAGAAAAAACGAAGTCTAGGTATTTATAATAAAAGATTACAAATCGGGTTAAGGAAATCCGAAAATACGCCGACACAGCAGCGGGACGATTCGTCTGCACCTGGGACGAGTCGTCTGCCTTCAGGACGAGTCGTCTGAAGCTGGGACGAGTTGTCTAAAGCCTATTCTGCCCGATGTGGTCCTTACGACGACTCGTCTCACCTGCTGGACGAGTCGTCTCAAATCTTGTTGATCCGGGGCCTTCTTTCCAAAGCTCCATCATGTTAGTTTTCATCCTCTTGGAACTCTAGCACTCTTGGGATCTTCATAGCACACATTACTAATCCCCGAGCTCGCATTTAGACATCAAAACTTGCATATTCTTCCAGTAAGCTCCAAAACATATTAAGTAGAATAATGCACTATAATTGTCCGAAAATGAAATGAAAACTCACATAAACCATCACAAAACTCACTCTAAAGTGAATAGTATCACCTTCCATTTTATCAATGTTACGAGGCTTAGGTAAACCGATACGTTCAGCATTTGACAAAAACTCATAGCAAAAAGAAAGCGTCTAAAACTTTGGAATGATATATATGATTGATTGCAAAATTTATGTCAATTGTATCTTTTCCTAATAAAACAAATGGTAGATAGATTTCTTAATTTGGGAATTATTCTATTTATCCAGTGTATGACAGGTTGAAATATTATGTATTACCTTTTATAATATTCGTCTATTAGAGATGGCTAAATATGGAGAGCGATTTCCTTTACTATTCGATTTATCCAGTGTACGACAGGTGCATTCTTTGTAAAAAGAAGGAAGAAAGCATTGATCACTTGTTCTTTAAGTGTGAATTATCAAGGGAGGTTTGGCTTAGACTGTTACATTGGCTAGGGATTGGAAGGAGGAACTGGGACCTAAGAAGGGAACTCACTTGGCTCAACAAAAGAGCAAGAAAGAAGCACTGGAAAACAGGGTGGGCAAAAGTATGTCTAAATGCAGTTGTTTACCAGATTTGGATGGAGAGAAACTCAAGGATTTTCAGAGACATTGAACACAACTCGGATTGGATTGTGAATCAAATTCAATTTGTAGTTTGCGCTAGAATGTATGCTTGGATAGGAGAGGAGATAAATCTAGATGTAATAGATAGCCTAATTAGATGAGTCTTGTTCTTAGTGGGTATTTTTTGTAAGATATGTTTTATTCCCTCATATGGATAAATAAAATCACCAAATTTCTTACAAAAAAAAAATCATCATTTTTACTGGAGATTCTACTGCCTAAAATGTTGCATGTTAACGTCAGCTATGACATGACGCAGATGTCAAATCTGATATGGACGGCTTAAAATACTTCTAAATCTACCGCTATTGTTTTTATATATGACTAGTTTAATACCCGTAGGGGCTGCCATTCATACGGCGTGTTCCAAACAATTATAAAACAGATGTTTGAGACTCAACAAACTGATAATTATGTTATTAATAATCGTTTAGGAAAAAAAGACGTATATCTGGTCTTTTAACTATAAAAGGATAAAGAGAAAAAGAAAATTAAACAATAAAACACAACACCACCATAATAGGATAAAGAGAAAGTGATAATACTATTTTGGGACCAAATTCATAAATGCGTATGATAAAAACATTAGTTTGAACATGGTTAGACCGCTTAATTAAAAGCTTAATAAACCTAGTTTAATTTCTCAACCAATTCGACCTCGGTTTTTCTAAATCATCAAACCACCATTTTAGGACCCGTACATGACCTCTATGGGTGCATATTTAATTTTACCCCCATATTTTTTCTAACTTGACCCGATTTATTTACCGATTTGACCCATAAATAAGATAAAATTAGTTGAAGCCCTGCAAAAATTGCGCGGGCTGTTATAATCATATATTATTTGTATATAGGCAATGTATTGTACTGTTGAAAAAAAAAAAAAAAAAAAGACCATTGACGTGTAAAAGATCTTTTGTTTTTTTTGGGCCATGAACCTACTTTTATAGCCTATAACCGGCATTATAAGTTATGAGCCTGTTATTTTAGGGTTATGACCCCGTAATTTATGACCCGTAAACTGTGTTAACTTGAACTATTTTGATACACATACTTTTGGGCTTAAATTGACTCAACCAATTGACCTATATTTGAGTTAATTAAGGCTTCCTACGTTGGCTCGAACCCGACATTGTTTTGATACACATATTTTTTGGGTCATGACCCGCTTTTATGTCCCGTGACCCAATTTCTTGGTTATGAACCCGCTTTATATGACCCGTGATTTATATTAACACGGACTCATTTAGATACATGTACATTTGGGTCTAATCTAACGTATCCGTTGATCTCTAAGTTAAACATCTATAAGATAACTAATTAGTAAACGTGAGGTGAAATTATTTTGTACTTAATTTATGAATATCCATTCCCTTTTATTTTCGTAAATTAAAATATTTAATTTGATTTTATAAGCATATTTTTTCAATTAGTTGTTGTTTTTCTTTTCATTTCAATTGACTGATTATATCACTAATTTGTTACTATCTTGTTTAGCCCGTTCGGTATCACTGCCGTTTTCAGTTTTTGGTTTTTTTTTTTTTGCGTAAAAAATTTAGTTAAATAAGTTGCAAAAAATAAATTAAACGGCTTGTTTCTATAATAGTCATACTGAAAATGAAAACTGACAACTGAAAACTGAAAACCACTTTTTCTGGTTTTCAAAAACGGGACTTTGGTTTTCAAAAACCAGAAAAATGAAAACAGAAAACGATACCAAACACGCCTTAAAATCCGGAAAATTGCAATATACTAGTATATTTATTATATTAATTTCTTTATGCTACCCAGGAATTCTTACATATCTCCCACAAAAAAAAAAAAAAAAATGATCCATCTCCCTCTTTCTTCCTTCTATTATAAACCCTAATTTTTAATTTCCCCCAATTGTCCTCGAATTCAATCACTGCATCTTGACATTATAATATATCGTCTACGATCCCTAAATTCTCATCACTAGTCGATGCAATGGTGGTCTGCAAATGCCGCAAAGTGAGCATTTATCTCTCTCTCTCTCTCTCTCTCTCTCTCTTTACAATTTTACGATTTAGTCTGTGTTTTTTAGTTCAATTCTGTGTGCAATGTACTCGATTTTGGATCGAATGCGTGAATGGGAAGCTGTCAACAATTCGATGATCTCAATGTTTTCGGATCCTTATGGTTTAATTTTCGAGCGATCTCATGTTTGCTTATTTTTCAATTTTTATCTTAGTATATGATGATTATATCTGCTGCTACATTTGTTAAGAAGCTTGTCGTTGAAGAATTAGATTTTGAAAAACGGTCGGTCCCAGTTTATTACAGTATATGTTCAATGTTGTCGGTTTGAATGGTTTCGGTTTGATTTTTGCTCGAATTCCCCGGCATGATTTGATTTTAGTCGACCGAGCGAAACTGGATGTTGTTCCGGTTTTTATGGGGGTTGCTATCGTCTCCGACCACTTATGCTTTCGACATTGCTGTTTTTGGTATAGTGGTATAATTTAGAGATAGTGTGACGTGTTTTTGTTGGGAGTTCTTCTAAGTTGCTTGTGGCAAAGGCTAATGCATGCTGATCGTAGTCTGTTTGCATTTCAGGCAACTAAATTGTATTGCTTCGTGCACAAGGTTCCTGTTTGTGGGGAGTGCATCTGCTTCCCTGAACACCAAATTTGCGTGGTGCGTTTCCTTTAACACCTGTTTACATTATGCTCTTTTTAGGAGAGGGGGGGGGGGGAGTGACCCTCCACATATGAAAATTTGAACTTGTATCACAGGGGCAACTATGCCTTTCTTTGGCATACGCAGTCTTCTTCAGTTTCAACGATGTTTGTATGGATATATCCCTCTTACACCCTTACTGCTCTCCATTCATAATACAACTGTAATTGTTGTGCATCATTCATTATTGTAAGAGAGTGTATTTAGCTTATCTAAAGCGAGTAATTATAAAATTTGTGAAGTTGTTCAGGAACTTTAATTACATTTGATATTACTGGTTGAACTTCTCCATTCCACATGTTATGAAAGGACCCCAATCCTTTGAGAATTAGAGGTATTAAACAAGGACTTATCAGTTCAGGAAAAAAATCATCCTTCTGTTGTGCACTTGTGCATGACTTGGGTTCTTGTGAAGCTAATAGTTTCTTTCTGACTTATAAAGGGTACTTATCAGATTTGCGCAATTCGTTTCTGAGTATTTAATATTCTCAATCAATGACGGTTTTCTCAAGCATTTTTGGAGGTAGTCTTTTGTCATTGTTTTTTAATTTTTTTTGAAAAACATGAAAAGGGGCAATTTAGTTCGGACAAAGTCCCTGTCTACTTTTAACTTATTCAGCCGTTTATGTTATATTAGTTAGTTATGTTCTGCGGATAGACAGCAGCCACTTAATCTTTCATCTTCCCTTTTTGCTTAATGGGATAAAAGGTAATGTAAACTCATAGTTAAGTAGTACGAACACATTTGTCCTTCATAATCCTCTTCATACTGATTCAGAGATACAATTGGACTTACGTCCAACTTGATTGTGAACCTAAGTCTGATATTGAAAAGTATACTTATAGTGCTGCACTTTAGCTTCCAACTCGAAAAAGTGTCATGCAGCCAATAGAGAACAACGATGAGTACTTGCAACAATAGGGGAGTAAAGTTTTTTTTTTTTAGAGCTATTTTACTAGTTTATTTTCAGTAGGGAATCAGGAACCTTTTATTTTGAGATCTCCAAATTGTGTCTATGAAATAATGAGGATCAAGTAGGAGTCGTAGGCATTTCTAATAATCTTATATAAGGAATTGTTAGGTTGTGTTTTTCAAGATTTCTTAAATGACAGTACCCTTATAATCACTAGTGGTCTCACAACAATACCTCTTGCGACTTACAGTAACAGTTTATTAATTTGCTGGAAACTATCTTTTATTCAACTTCATGGCAATGTCCTTTCCAGCTGATTTGAAGTAGTAGCTTGGGTTTGGTGGTTTATTGCTTTAGTGCACACTTCATCTCAATCTTGTGTTCGAATCGTAGTAGTTCTAAAACATAAAACAAGTCCTGACTTTGTTATGTTAGTATTTCACTAGATGAAACACATTAGATTGTCTGTTAATGTAGTTGATACGCATCAGTGAGCTTGTCATTGGCTGTACAGTTATTTATCTTTATGTGCGCAACTTGCTTGAATCAATAGTTCGGTTAATCCTCTCACTCACCTTAGATTTCTCCTAGTGTGATAGCTTTTCTGAAATCCTTCGTTCTTAGTACCCTGCTCTCTAAAGATATTATGAAATTAGTTATAATATCACAAATTTACCCTCATGTCATGCTACTTCTTTACAATTTTGATGAGTTTAACAAGTTGGAACCAATTCATTGTTAGTTGGTTACATCCATTTCTTTGTTCTAAAAGGTAACTGATATTTTGTAGAGTTTGAACTTGACTATGGGGGTTACAGTATTCAGTACGTCTAAAATCCAGATCGGACAATCCTCCTCCCAGCCAGGCTAGAACCTGCCCATTTAGCTAGTCTGTGGTCTGTGCGTCTGTGAGTGACCCCATTACATTTGTGAAAATAAAATGAGAACCTAAAGAGATTCAAAAGCAGGTCCAAGAAAGTAGAAACCGCCATCTAATAACAAAATCTTAAATGAGACACTAGAATTTAGAGCATCCATTATCATCTTGCAATCACCCTCAAGGTAATAATCATCCACCACCTGTCAGCTGCTAAACTTCATTGCTTCACGGACTGACGAGGCTTCAATTTGCCAAAGTCAAGAGCTCTGTCGCTGTGGTTCCAAACTACTTTCGTTATCCCCGTCATGCATCTCCCCTTATCAATGGCTACACCGAAATTCACTTTTGTCTACCACAGGCTGTGGCCTCCAAAGTTTGTTTGTGCTCCCTTTTCAGTTGGACCTCCATCATTTGCCTTCCCTAGTTCCTCAGAATAGGCTGGAGTTCTAACCTACAGCGTTCAGACTTTTTTTTTTTTTGGCTCTGAAAAGTCAGTCGTATGAAATAACTAAAAAGGCACTTCTATTTCTCACCCAGCGCACTGATTGCACTCAATGTCTCAATACATCTCCAATTTTGGAAAGGCCACATTTGTCATTCAATTTAGAGTCCTTTAGTTACTTTCACTAGTGTTAGCTTGTTAAACGGCCCATGATCTTAGAATTGAGGTGTGGTAGACCAGAGGTCGATTCATCAACTTAGGGTGACAAAATATTCTCCACTCCCTTGTATATTCTGTATTGGTACTTTGCTTGTTGTATTGCGTATTGCGAATCCACTTGAAGCAAAAACTTACCCTCTGAAGTCCATATCACATATTCGTGTTAGATGTTGCAAATCAGCCATATGTAGTGAATCATGCTATGATCGTTTCAATTTTGATATTTTGCATGTGTTACTGGATTACTTGTAGCCGTTGTAGATAGGCAACTGCTAACCTCTTTTGATACAAAGTAAGATTTGTTACATGGTTCATAGACTAAGATGTTACCTAGAATCTGTATTAGATTTAGAAGTGTATTTAGTATTTTAGGGCAATTTTAGTTGCTCCGTGCTTACGTTAACTTCTATGTAGGCAAAGATATATTTTTCTCCCGACATGGCTTCAACAATATATTTACTTGAGCTTTTTTCCTTATCTGTAGGTTCGCACCTACTCAGAGTGGGTAATAGATGGAGAATATGATTGGCCCCCTAATTGCTGTAAATGTAATGCTGTGCTTGAAGGCGGAACAGATACTCAGACTACTAGGCTGGGTTGCTTGCGTATGTTGATTGTTTGATTAATTTGATTGTTTGAGAGTTGAGACCTACTTTGGTAGACTATATATTACAGACAGTAGTATGAAATATGATTTTATTGCAGATGTCACTCATACAAATTGCTTGACTTCTCACCTAAAGAGTTTTCCTCCACACACCGCACCTGCTGGTTACGTCTGCCCTGCTTGCTCAACTTCAGTAAGTCTTCTATCTTTTAATCCGCGATTTCTTTCTTAATTATTTTTCTTCTCTATTGTTCTTTCCATTTGTTGTAATTTTGTCTGAATCTAGTTTGGTATGTCAATGGTAAGAAAACCGTTGATGATTACATTATCTCTATGAGGTTAGCTGTTCATGTGCTTGTTGTTCCTGAATTTGAGAGATAAAATAGTAAGTGTTCATTATGTTGTCATTGAGCTATAAACACGGATATAACTAGAAGCCCCTTATGGTTTTTTTGGACATTTGGTGGTGGAATTGGTTTGAAAGGAATTATCATATTCTTGATGCTAGTGCTTGATAGACAAAGGATGTTGGTTGAAAGAACATTGTGGCATGTACAATTTTTCTTCGCCTTTCCCTATCAAATAAAGGCTCACTCAATTCCAACAACAATATCATCATTATTCCAATGCCTCTGGTTTTTTTTTTTTTGGGGGGGGGGGGATTGGTGTACCTAACAGCTACTTCACAAATTAGACAAACAGACAGTGTACTGTGCATATATCAAAGGTCACCACCACCACACCCTTCTGAATTGTTCTATTATACTAATACTCTATATGGTTAAATCACACTCATTGAACGCAGTCCTCAATGTTTGTGAAATCTGAACTTTGACAATTTGAATTAGGTGGTGTTTGATCTTAATATCTGTTTTCAATTAGCCCCCGCTTTTCTCTTTTTATCTGTAATTGGTTGCTGAGCATTGTCAGGTTTGGGTATTGTTTTGCTGGTGCAGATATGGCCTCCAAAAAATTGTAAGGATTCAGGATCACTTCTTCACTCAAAGCTTAAGGAAGTAGTTATGCAAGTAAGGTCCTTACTGAATCTTGTTTACCTTTTAACTCCTTTGGGTATGAAAAAAGAGCAATTTTCTCATTTCTATTAGAAAATATATTTGTTTTTTCTTTGCTGAATGGTAAGTATGTTGAGTATTCTTCTTGCCGTCATCATGGAATTATTTTCACCATATATGTTTATTTCATTTGCTGCTGAATTATTACTTATTCAATGAAGGCTCATGTACCCTCCAAAACTTATTGTTAGTCTAAGTGTCAATCTTGTATTCTTGGTAGGCCTAGTTTCCAAATTCCTTCTTATTGATGTCATTTTCAGATTGAGAGCTAGTTATGAATAACATGATTTAGGTCATATTAGGGCCTGAGTTATCAATGGCTCCTTGTTCATACTTGTATTTTCTTCTTCTTTGTTTTTCTAATTATTAATAGGGGTCGGGGAAGACCCAAGATGACTTGGATGAGGGTGATCAGAAGTGATATGAGCTTCTTAGGGCTTGAAGAGAGTATGGTGTTGGATAGGGCGGTGTGGAGAGATTCTATCCATGTGGAGGACTTAATTTGACTTTTTCGGTCTCTTGGTTTGGTTTTCTAACTTTTTTCCCAAAACTTTTCCTTCCTATGTGTTCAATTTCATATGTTTTCCACTATTTTTCAAACTTTTCACTATTTCTCAAACTTTTTAATTATTTTGAGAACTTTCTAAAACTTCGTTTGAAAGTGTTTCATTATTTCTAAATGGTTCAAAACGCTTTTAAAATTTTATGCCATACACAAGACGGTTACCGGATGACGATTCATGTTATCATTTTGGGAATAAGGCTTAGTAGTAGTCGTTGTCGTCTGGCCAATCACCGACGATATATTCAGCAATAGTTAATTCTTGGTAATTAGTTCTCTGATAGCTGTGGTCTTTGATCTGAAAGTTACAAGACTCAGAAGTGAGAAGCAGTGATGAAATCTCCTGGTTTAAGAGTGATGAGAGTCTTAGATCTTGCTTGTTGCGTTTATGATCTTTACTGTTTGTTACCCTATTTTCCCTGAGAAATGCATATTATATTGTGCGCATGTAATGGGACAGGTTGTTTGTGTTATCTTTTCGTCCTCTTTTCTGCTAAATCCAAAGGCTGATTGAACTTATGCAGACGGGTCTTGAGAAGAATGTTTTTGGGAATCATCCTGTTTCTCTGACTTCACCTGAACGCGGACCCCCTCTTGCTTTTGCTTCAGAACCCTTGAAGCATCTATCTGTTTCTGGTGGCACCGAAGGAGTAAAAAGTGAAGTACCATCTGGAGGTGTAGTAGGCTCTGCTATTGTGGAGATTGATGGTATTTCTCTCTCAGGGAATCATGAGCCCAATTACATTAAAGCTGGAAGTCCTGCGACTGTAAGATATTTACGCTTCTTGCTCGTTTGAAGTTTTTTATATTAAATATGGACTTTAGTTATGTTAGGAAAATGCTTTCGTAGGGTGAATCTGTGTATGGGCATATATCTGCCCGTCCCCCTCCCCCGGGAATCCAATCCTAGGTGAAGTCTGTTTTAATTGGTTCTTGTTAACATTGGATTTTGTCTTTTACGCAAGTAATTTTGATGCTCTTTCACATTGATTATATAGTGTCTTTACTCTTTGGTCTTCAGAATCATCTTTTATAAGCTGTTTTTGGCATGTCAGGCTGGAGCTACAACAAGGAAAGCCACTGTACACGTTGAAAGGCAAAACTCTGAAATTTCATATTTTGCTGATGATGAAGATGGAAACAGGAAAAAGTATAGTCGAAGAGGTGGGGAAGTTTTGCAAATATGCATCTTAGTGGTTATATAGTCAGAGATCATCTGGAGTTTGCTTATCGCTGCTGTTTGTTGAATCTTGTCATAGGTCCTTTCCGCCACAAATTTCTGAGAGCATTACTACCCTTTTGGTCCAGTGCTTTACCTACATTGCCGGTGACAGCACCATCTCGCAAAGACTCTTTAAATAATGATGATGTTGGAGAAGGGCGTGTGCGACAGCAAAGATCATCGAGAGTGGATCCAAGAAAAATCCTCCTTTTTATAGCCATAATGTAATGTCTATCTTTTCTGAACGTCTCATTATCAGTTTGTGCCCCTCTTTTACTTAGTATCTTGATCTCTACGACTGTTCGCAAAATGATTTGCTTTTGGGATGCTTTCTAGCGTCCAGATAAAACCACGCCTTAGAAGTACTTGCAGGCTTTAACTTGTAATTCTGATTACTCTCGTTATGGGATTTACAATATGTGTGCTGCAGAGATTTGAGTACTAAATACTTTGAGATTGGTGTTTGCAAATAAGCATGTGCAAAACCGACAGCTTTTTCAAATTTAAGTTTTTTGAAGGCTGGTTTTAGTTTTATAAACAATCGTATGCATGGTTTTCTCTATGCCCTCGTTCTGGAGCCATCAAGGTTCCTGTTGTGATTTTCAAACTTTCTGTTATATGTCAGATTTTTGGTTGTTGAAAGTAATGTGATAACTGGCAGTTGTGAGAGTTTAGACACTCAAACTATGAATCCATGGTAGAGTTGAGTTTAGGATGTGGTTTAGAGATAATTTACATGCTTTAATTTATGATGTATTAATCGTCTTCTGGTGATTGTAGGGCTTGCATGGCAACGATGGGTATCCTCTACTACAGAATCGCGCAAGGTGGGCCTGATCAAGAGATGCCTAACGATGAGCAATAATGATTTCCGTGAAAGGTATTGTAAGAACCAGACTTGAAGAGACTCTAGATTGTTCTACCTTCTCCTGAGCCACCTGTTCTGCTGACGTAGCTGCTACCATTTGGTTTTACCTTATGTTGGGCTTGCAATTGCTATCTGGTGAAATGTTACAACCTAAGGTATCTCGTGTCCCATTGTCCCTATATAGAATTTGTTCATTTCTTCTATATGTAAGTTATTATGCCACATACATCACTTCTCCATCCTGTTAGCCTTCATCCGGCTCCTTTTCTCTCTTGGTCACAAGAACTTTGTGTTCATCTTGTAGCTAGGGATTTTCAACTTTGGTGGTACTGCAAAGAGTTGTGCAATTTTTGTACTTGTTCCGCAGGATGAGGGAAACTGTAAATCTTTGGTTGTTTCTGCTAGGATCATAGCGCAAACGACAATACACTTGATGACTGATATACATTGTGAATGTGTGCATGCCAATTTGGTTTACCAAAAACTCGTGTACACGTCATACTCCATAGCCAATGGAACCATCTTGATCGTTCTTAATTTTTCCTCCCTCTTGTTACTGTTTTCATTCGGATGCAATCCCGCCCCATGCAAGTGGAAATTGAATTGTACAGTTCCTATCTCAAGGGCTTTTCTCGCCTTTTTGAAGATTGATGGCTTGAATCCTCTTTTTTGTTTGGAACCACTTTTCTTAAGATCTCATTTGGATCCAATCCCGCCCCATGCAATAAAGACTATACAGTTCCTTTCCTATCTCGAGTGCTTTTCTCAGCTTTCTGAAGAATGAAGATTGATAACTTGAATCATATTTGTATTTTGGAAGGGAGAAAGGGCTCTCACTTACTAATTGATAATTCCATCCTATGAGTATATGTTAATTCATGCACATTCAAATGTACACACGTTTAGAGTGCATCTCTTGGTTGTACTGATAACGGTCGGATCAACAATATCGCAAAAATTGTCAACGTTCCTATTCTTACATTCTTAGTATTAGTAAAGCTTAACACTTGTAATAACAACACGTCCAAAGATTCAACTGTGGCTCTTGGGTTGTACACATAAGAAAAGTGTCAACTAAATCTTGAGATTATGTCATTGTGCATGTTATTAGTAAACTTAAGACATTATCAGATGTCTAAATTTAGTAAAGTTAAATGTGCCATGCCCATGATTGATCACAAAGATATATTCGAAAATTTCATTTGTCATATATAGAAGACGGTTTGGAAACGATAATTAGAAAGAATGAATGAAATTGTCATTTAATTTTGTTTCGATCCCCTGAGTATCACTTGATCGGGTTACAAAATGCCCGATGAAATTGTGTTTTCTACAGAGTAGGGGAGAGGTACGTTTGTTAGTTACACTATGTATAAGATTGATGGAAAAGAATTTGCAGCCGGAAATGTTGGCATGGACCTCCATTCAATCATCTGAGGTTACTAAAGTCAAGTCCAATGTTCATCCCATTGTAAGCAATTGGAGCATACATCCACATCTCATCTGAACTTAATAGCTGCAAAAGATCATCATATGTGGTTTAGCTTGTGACACAAGGAAAAAAAATAAAAAACTTTGTGATCACTTTTTAATAAGTTCTCATGTTTTAAAGCAATGTTGTTTTATCAGTGGAGTTGACCCTTTAAGGTCCTTTTGGTTCAAGGTATCATGAGAATGCTATCGATTATTTTGGGACGAATCAAAATCGAAAAGTGTTTTGTGGGACGAATAATAGATAAGAGTAGATGACGGTTAAGTTAGAAGAGCAAAATTTTCTCTTGATATATTACCTTGATCTGAAGCTGCAAAAACTTGACATAGTGCACAGCCTCCTCCAACATTGTACTAATGTCAACCTAAAATCACCATATCAAAGAAGTTGACTGTAAGAAAATATGCTCCAAATAAAAAAAAAGTTAACTCATGAATTTTTGCACATTTTTAACCAAATGTCTTACCTTTGTTCCATTAGGTACAAGGCCTTGTAAGATTCTTAATCTCTCATTAATCCTTTCTCTTCTTTTCTGCAATTTTTTAGTAACAATGAATCAATAAACCATTGACGCGAAATTTATCATGAGATTATGATGAATTGACCTTGCATTGTCATGATATAATGCTACAGAGGAATGAAAGATGATTTACATACCCTTGCATATAAACTCTGAGGATCAGTGGCAGACCCTCTGCTGGCTCGGGTTTTACCATTAGAATTAAGCGCGGTACTTGTTCCTTTTGAACTGCAATCATCCTCTAAACTTCCACTGCTTGAGCTCTGTACATTCACAGGTGCCCCATTCTCCTCTTCATCATCACCACCACCACCCAATGTTAGCTTCTGCTGATTCTTTTTCGCCTTCACGTTCCTCTTCCCCTTTGGAGCCTGCAACTGTAGTACATTACAGTTAATATAACATAAGACATTATAACTTTATAATTTCGAACAACTGTTGTTTGACATTATGATCAAATTATATGTGGACTTACATCTAAAGGTGGTTTTGGTCTTTTCTTCAAATTCTCAGAGGAATCACTGGTTTTAATGTCCTCCACAGGAACATCATCTGCAGGAGACTCTTCTTTCATGCTGGCATCCGCGTCATCAGCATTTGCTTCCTTGTCATCCTCGATATGACAGTGCAGGAATTCTATTGGCAATGCAGGAGCATTACTACTAGGGGGCGCGGCCAAACCATGATTCTGTTGACTGTTATCGCTGAAGCAATCTATCTGATAATATCCAACAACATTTGGATTTCTAAAACTACTTAATTGGGAATAATAATTATTAGAGTTGCTTGAATCAGAGGAATAATATGAACTACCATTATTAGCATTATTACTATTGCTATTAGCCATGTGATAATTACTAGACTCATGGTGGTGACCATAACGAACTTGTACGTCGTTGGAGTTAGGGAACAACTGAGCCATAAAATCGGCCTCTTCGTTCACACATACACCAGCCTTAAAATTGCTCCATTCTGCTCCCTCCATAATAATGTAGTATGTAAATTGTATTATCTAAGTGTAAAAGAAGAAGAATGTTTTGTTTGATTTCGGTTATTGGTTAGTTAGTTAGTACGAAAAAATGTGTCATGTTTCGGGTGTTTTTTCTGACTTGGAAGGTGAATGAGGATGAAGAAAGATGTTTATATAGTAAGGTACAAACATGAATGAAATAACAAGATTGACTAAGTTTTATGTCATGATCAGATCTTTATTCTAAAATCATTGGGTTTTTTGTAGGGAAGATTAATAAAGTTTTAAGGTCACTGTCTATTAACAGGCAGTTGCACAAGTCTGTAGAATATGGGGCATATGACAGCTAATAGCAGGCGAACTAAACTAATATGGGTTGATACTTGATAAATCATTATTTGTCAAGATAAAAATAATTGAAGAAATTATTATGCAAAAAAATATATAACAAAAGGTTTTTTTTTTCTTTTTGAGTTTCTCAAAGATCAAAGTTGATAATAAATGATTACAATGATTGAAGAACTATCAGACAAGAGAACACTTTTCTGAATTAAAGTAATCAGAGAATAAGATCCAAACAGTTAGCAACTTGCTAGGACGTGCGGCTCTGTTACTGTACATGTTTTTGTTTGCATAATAAAATCTCAAGTTACAATTCTTACAAATTTCGCGACAAGTACTCGTATCCCTTAAATAACTGAATAAGGAGTTCGATTCTTGACTCTTTCAAATGAAGCAATGCAATCAATGTTTGGGGCTCGATTTTCTACTCTTTCAGAAGAAAAAAATGGTTTTCTTACATAGAAAATGTGCACATAGTCGGCGTGGGATACATCAGATCAGGTCATCAACCCTAGAGAAACCGATGACACTCCCCAGTTACAAATTATTTATTCTGTTAGAAATGAAGCATATGATATAATATTGGGGAATGTACCTTGATACAGACAAAAATCTGCTTATGTCAGATGGGCATATCCATGTCCCTTCAAAATGTTTGTTGGATGACTTTGTTCCACATAACTACTTCCATGAATTTATCTGATTTGTTTGCTAAGGTTCTTATTCAGTCATCCTAGACAAAAACCAGGGTTTTGGTGGGAGAAATGAATCATTATTATTGAGTTGGCACCTAGATTTTATGTTATGCATAGATGATCATCATCGAGCAACTTAGAGGTAAAACTATTATACATACGTCGACTTAAGGTAAGACAGTATGAGATTTTAAGATTTAATTTAAAAGTGGAGTTTTAATTACATTATTAAAACACAACCGAAACCTTTTAAGGTTTAATTTACGAGTGGATTTATAAATCTTTACCTCATTTTGCCGTAGGAAATGTTGGAGGAGGAGAGACCGAACGGGGGAGTCAAACCCTAGCCCATACGCCCAAGCGGGGTTCCATCCTAAAACCAATTGGCAATAGGAGGAGTAACCCACTTGTTTATATACTTCGTATCTAGCAACATCCCACTTATCTTTAGATGTGGGACAAGGCTCACACATGTTCCAACAAGAAAGTCTCTCCCTAAACGACTTTGCTACCATCATGTACTTGCTAGAAAAAAATTATTTGCCCAAGGCCCAAGAACCACATGTCTTGTATGAATGACCAATGCCAATGTATCAATTTAAGCAATTTCTTCCTCATGGACGTGCAAATAAAAAGCCTTTAGGAAAACAATGGGACTAGGGTTAAGTGATACTTAATTTCGGTTCTACCCTTTCTCATGTAATTTGAACTCCCAGTTTTTTGCGGGACTGTATATCGAACAATGTGAAAGGGTGGTACTAAAGCTTGTTGGAGTTGGTAATCAACAAGCTAGAACTAGAGAGCAACGGCGGACCGCGTTATTGGCAATTTCGAGTCGCGCAAGAAGAGAAGAAAGGGGACGAGCAGAATCTCGGTCGCGGACCGCGGTGGGAAGCTCGGCGGACCGCGTCGGAGCTCCCGCGGACCTCGCCATTTGGCTCGGTGGACCGCCGAGTGATGTCGGCGGATCCGAACGCGTTTTCCTAAACCCTTCTCGTGTTGTTTCTTTAGGGGACTATATAATACGTCCTTGGCTCTCATACCCAAGATAGAAAAAGAAGAAGAGATCCCTTTGAGCTTAGATCGTGCGTACGGGGCTTGTTATATCAATCGATCTTCTTCAGTGCAGAGGAGGGTTGGTGTTGTGTAACCTGAAGGGCGACCGTCAAGAGGGGCTTGCACCGAGGCTCGACGAAATCGTCTTTAAGTGCAGAGATTCTTCATCTCGACACAACAATTCTGTGAGCTAAGTATTTGGTTGATTTACTCTTTATTTCCAACAATCTTAAAGACGATTTTGTTTGTTAATCTAGAGTTAATTAATCATGTCGAGTGTTGCTAAATCCCTAATTCCTGATATGTCAAAATTTGATTTGCTTGATACTAAGAACTATTCCCTCCATTCATTTCCAAGCTTCCTGTTTTCCTTTTAGGGGAATTCATTACCAAGCTTCCTGTTTCCAGTTTTAGTAACTTTTCATCCAATGAGAGGCCTCCTGAGTGCAATATGTCCCTTTCCCAATTCCTTTTAATAATTTTTAATTCATTGCTAAAACTTTGTGCAAAAGCCAACAGGAAGCTTGGAAATGAATGGAGGGAGTATAAGGTTTGGGCTCAAAAGATGAGATTTTATTTGATGGCAGTAGGGTTAGAATATGTGCTAGATGGTAAGATGCCGCCTGTGAACCGGAATGAACAAGATGCTTATATTGATAAATTTGATAAGGATGATAAATACTGCAAGGGTTTGTTGCTTCATTATATGACTGCTGATAAGATGGAAATCTACTGTGAATTTAATACTGCGTATGATATCTGGGAAACTCTTGAGACTAAGTATGGTGGACATGACAAAGGGTCAAAGAGATATACAGTGTACAAGTGGTTAGATTTTCAGTGTGTTGACGGCAAACCCATGGTTGATCAAATCCGAGATTATGAGCGTCTGTGTTTGGGTATGGCAGCTGGAGGTTTAGGCCCTGTGCGATTGGACTGAATTTTTCTGATCTGATTTGAATTGAACTGATCTGATTTGATTTGATTTGAATAAACTTGATTTGATTTGATCTGAAC
>JBBYHQ010313662.1:0-16780 GCA_038382645.1 Spergularia azorica | reverse complement strand
AACGGGTCCTAAAATTTTGGACCCGGACCCGTACCCGTCCACAACGGGTCCGATTCTGGACCCGCCGGGTCCTAAGCTGGTCCGGGTCCGGGTACCCGCTTTTTTTGCTCACCCCTATTTATAAGGATAGGCCGCACATTTTAGAAATATACTGCGAAGTAAACAATAACATGTTCTTTTTACCAGAGACTAGAGAGGGTGTACATAAGCGAGATGGATAACAGTTAGAGTGGCGAAAAAAGCCTTGGGAAATTTTGGGAAACGATTGTTTCTTGATTAAGTCCGAGGTTTGGTTCATGATGGTTCGGTTCTCGTTGGACTATTTGGTCTTGTCGTTTTCCGGGATTTCCATGATTTCATTCGACTTGCTATCAAAGATTATCGTGTAATTTTGAGGACTGTTTTGGGAAAAAAATGAAGAAAAAAAAATGTCACCATAATAACATTGAGTTGTTTCAAGAGTTTCAAATTTGGAATTTGGCCTGCGTATGGCACGACAACAAGGCTTTAGGAAAATAATTTTGGAATCTGATAATTTGCGGTTAGTGACGATGGTTAATCGTAATGTTATGCCCTTATTTCCCTTGGGTAATATAGGTAAGGTTTTGCTTCACTTGTGTAAGGACTTTGAGTTGATAGTTATTGTTCATATTAGACGTGGGGGTAATCAAGCGGCACACTATATCGCTCACTTCGTGTCGTTCGACTACTCTTGTAGAGTTTGGATGTATGGTGGCCCGGAAGGGCTTCTTGATGTAGCTTCTGCTGACTATATGTCATCTTTTATAACTTAATATATCGTTTCGCGTTGACGTCAAAAAAAGAAAAAGAGTTTCAAATTTGGTGTTCAGTTATACACGTATAACTTGATGGTTGAATATTAAAGATTGGATTAAGTTATATTACATCTTATATGATCTTGTTCTTGTAAGTTTTAATTCAAGTTAGATATGACCTCTTAGTTAAGAATTGAATTTAGATTTTTTTTAATTAGGCTATTTGTTGTTTGTGTTACGTCGGAGCTTACTGATTATAAATATAACTCATTTATAAGTTTAAGTCAGGTTGGGTCAAGTTATTGTTTGCCTTGCTCTTGAATCTAAAGTCAGACCTAGCAAAGCTAATACGGATCCTAAGATCTGGTTTGAAACCTGATCCAAAATGAAGCCATCTAATCGTATTGACCTTAAAAGTCAGACCTAATATAGACCATTTCAAGGGTAACTCGACAGAGTGACAGAGTTAGAACTCAATCCGAATAACATATTTGTCGGGGCTGCTAGTCTGCTACCCTACGTGATTCGGGTCAAGTTTCTCGAGTCGGATCGGGTTTTGCGGCCCTACAATGACCTTTGGAGCAGTTTTCAGACCTCGATCGTACCAAACTCGTGACAACCTAGGAAAGAAGTATCAAGTGATTGGAGGAGTGACTGTCGAGGATCTCAGGAGCGAGAAAGAGAGAGATTTTTGCAGACCACGAAAAAGAGCAGGAGAGGAAGGGGCTGACTGCAGGATTAACACGTGTAAACGTGTCAAAGTAAGAGAGAGTTTATAGTGTACGAAGCAGCCCACGTACAGCGCCACGCATCTACGCATCATCACACCAAATCCTGAAAAAACTTAAAGATGACGTCACTGACCCTTAGCAAAGTTCTATAACTTAACCCTACACATACCCTTATATTTTCTCTGTTGCCCCTTTGCTTTGTCCCGAAGGCACTTCCTTACTCATTACGTGTTCTAACATTTCCTCCCTAACAAGGTAACCTTCACATATTATAACTACTACTACTACGTACGTAACCAAATATTATAACAACAAACATATAAAGTTTTCTCCTCCAACAAATATGGAATCTCAGCTTTCTGAGAGGTTAGTATTTCTGTCAATTTCGTGCATTGAACATTATAATTGTACTCGTAAGTGTAATGTTATTGAAATCACTAGATCGAGACTTTGTTGGTAGTACATACAAAGTAGTAGAATTCGAAGTATTGTAGGCAGTATGAATGTATGATACTTGAAACATATCGGGAGTCATGTTTTGATGTTTATTGGAGTCATGTTTTGATTTTTATTGGTATTGTTGTAGCCAATTCTTTGCTCCAACATAGTATTGTACGTAAAAGTTTTACATGCTAGAGCTAATATTACTGGAATTATTTGAAACATTTGTTAAACAGGGAGAACAGATATTTTTTTTTTGCTGAGTAACAGGGAGAACAGATATGATTGAAGTTAAATGATTATTAGGGGCAAACAAAAATTTACAGGTATAACAGTTAAAACGGTTTAGGAATAACCATAATGTTAATGGGCGTTGTCGAGTTGCTGTTGTTATGTTTTGCTAGTTAGGTTTGATTCAAACTTGTAGAAGATTTAACACGATCACAAAACTATAATACTCCGTAACTCTGAACTTGCGAAAATAGTTGGAGCTAGTTAAGTCTTATACTAACTCAACCAAGTGTTCATGAATTGTCGAGTGTTTCAAGGTTTGAACAAATTGTCGAAGTTCGGTTTTGTAAATTGCTTTGGGGAGAAGAAATGATAATTCTACTTTTATGGGACACTACCCGTTCAAGGGGGGTGATGTCCTACACCGCGTATAATGATTGCTTGGGCGTTTCCCCTTGTCTTATGTTAATTGTGTTTTATGTTGAAAGAAGATCTACAATATACTGACAAGCAGCAATTTCTAACATGCGTCTGTTTTCACAGGGCATGTAACAATGCACGAAGACGGCGTAATGGCTACAACTCTGTGGCAGATATAATAGCCAAATGGAAGAACCACAATGAAGCTTTTGGCTCGACAAATGAAGAACCAAGAAGAAGTCGGAGAGGTCCAGCAAGAGGATCGAGAAAAGGGTGTATGCCCGGAAAAGGCGGCCCTGAAAACTTGGAGTGCACTTACAGAGGAGTGAGACAGAGGACATGGGGGAAATGGGTTGCTGAAATCCGCGAACCCATCAATGGAGGCAGTAATCCACAGTGTAAACGGAGTCGAAGATTGTGGCTCGGCACTTTCTCCACTGCAGTAGAGGCAGCCTTGGCTTATGATGAAGCAGCCCGGGCCATGTATGGCCCCTCGGCGATTCTGAACTTCCCTCAACATTCCATTCAAAGAGATCAAGAACAGGTACTTTCTAACTTAAGTATGCAATTAACAGCTTCTGGATCAACCGAGGTATCAGAATCCTGCGAGGGATCAAACATGGAGCTCGACTCCCCTTGTGTACCTCAGAATGGTATGGGAGCTCAAGGTGCAGGGGCCAAAGGTGAACTACTGATGGAGACGGTACCAGCTGGTGGCGGCAGCTGTGGACTGAATTTGTGTTTCGATTACTACCCTGACTGGGTGGTGGACTCCCTTGGCGGGTTTGCGGATGCTGGATTGAAGCAGGATGATAATTACGAGTTTGCTCAGCACGGTTTGTTTTACAATGATTTGTTGCAAGGGAGGTCTCCAGATGGTATGCCAAACTATAAAATGCAGGCTCTGGACGGGCCTATGAGGGTTGATTACTCTTCTTCAGATTATTCGAGGCCTAGCATAAATTTCCACAGTTCAGATCAAGGCATACACTAGCTACTTGGTTCCGGTATAAGACGCCACACCTGAAACTTGACTCCATCAGTTTTTTATGGAACCCCATGTTTTGCTCCTCCTGTAGCTGCACAAGGTGATTCAGTTGTAGATTTTGTTGCTCATTTCAGAAATAAGTAGCGGTTCTGGGTTCAAATGTGTTGTCCCTCTCTTCCGCCAGTAAGAGATTTTTTTCGACATGTTTGGACCCCCGATCCCCATTTTAATCTAGGATTTTTCCTAGATCCCTAATGCTCTGAGTTTCTCTGTTCTTGTTTCTTCTTGATGGAATGTACCACTGTTAACAGTCCAGTGTTGAACATGATCTTGAACTATGACTATTTAGTTGCACCTCCAGATCTCTTGATTCTGTATCAAATCCCATGCCTCATTTTTCCACTGATATGACTATATGAGGGAATTGGAGGGAAGATGTTCCAGTTCCATTCCAACTAAACTCTGTGCTAGGTTTTACGCGAAAACAATGTGCTGAGTTCCATAAAATTTATCTCCTCGTATTCAACTATCATCAACAGCCTGCACTGTAATTACATGCCTGATATCCACCGCCTCAGGAATCTCCGAGAATCACACCCTAGAATACACTGGTGCAGCTGTCTTGGGGAATCTCCAAAAAATAGCATCCAGGTGGATAGATACTAAAGTCCCCAACTCCCCAGAGTTGGTCCTCCACAGAAAATCAAGGTGTAAATTACTGTGCAATTAATAGATACATGGTCCAACAGAGCTCAAGCTATCATGAGTGAACCAGACACCCATCCTGGTCTGGTCTACTACGCATTTTCCATAACGTGGCAGGGACTCTTCAATCCTGCATATAACCTGTGCACTTTCACTTTCTCGATGCATTTCTCACATACACGAGAACAGATCTAGGAAGTAGGAATATCATGCGACAACACGAGTCTCAGGAAACAGGGACCGTATTGGGTAGCGATGATAGCATAGTTCCCAGTACCTACTAATACAATGTCCAGCCTAGCTACTCAAATATTCCGTTTCAATTACTACAACGCGTCCAAGAAAGAAACGTTCTTCCCAACACATTAGGACCATAGAGTCTAAAGTCTAAACAAACTTGGGTGTCCTAAGTCAGGTGTTAAGTATTTGGGAGCAAAATGTCCTATGAGAATCCCAGATTGTATGTTTTCTGCAGGAAGCCAAGGACCTTTCTCCTAGTAGACACAGGCGGACTGATGCTTAATTGATTAGAATTCACCCAAGGCGGTAACAGGCTGCTCCATACGCCCCATAAATTCTATTTCGACTTCCACTGTCCTAGAATATTATCCACAGTCCAGTATTTCTTTCCTCGAATCTTACTGCTCACAGACACAGGCGAAGCTGTTCCTCTGGAATTTGCTAGTCAGGAGAAACATATCAAACCTCAGAACAAAAGATTGCCCACTTTCTGCAATTCCGTCACATTGGTCACGGTACAGATAAAAACAGTACTCTGTATTACTTAAGGATAACCCCAATATAATTCTATTGCATCAGATTAAGGCCACAGTAGAAAGCTGAACACAAAGACCTCCTAGAGTCCTAGTCACAGGAAATACAGAAAAAAAAAAATCAAACACGTTTTTCGCCAATACTCATCACTGGAACCAGTAATCTACTGTATAATCTAGGCAGGAAACCAGGTTAGACATCTTACTGTATAGAACAAGAGGGAGGGCTTGGAGTAAAAATAACTAAGAAAAGCTCAGTGAAGAGTAAGAGCAAAACCACAACCACTCAACATGTAGACTGGGAATTTGGGAAAAGACTATGACCACACCATTTAGAAACATTGGCGACTTGGCATTTACAACTCAATGCGAAGCAAACGCCCACAGCTCCCATCAGTGTTTACTAAGTGTGTTACATATGCAACTAAACATGCCATTGGCACCGTGTCCACTACAGCACCAGAGCTTCAATTAACATTAGCTATGTCGTGAACAAACAAAATCAAATCATCTTGCCTCAGTTTCTTCCGTAAAACTCCCACTAAAGTTGCAGTATAGGGTCAAATGCACAGATTAAAGAGATGCTAAGTTCCGAGTTGACACTATTTAGTATACTATCCCCTCCTAATTGGCAAAACGAGTTCGCCATATGACAGGTTGAGAAAGTTTGTACCCTAAGCTGGGTGGTGAATAGTACTGTCTTTACAGACTAATAACATGTACATTTATCAACGGTGCCTCAAAAATTCAAGAGTTACTCTATGGCTAAACAATGAGTGTATACTCGAACATGATAGTTTTTTATATGCTAATATGAGACTAAACACTTGAATCAAACAATCAACTGAAATTGATCAGCAAGACAAAATACATTACTCATCAGCACCATCCAAAATTTACAGCATTATGTAAGTTCACTAATTCACTACATCACAGTTGCTCGAAAGGCATTACCTGAAATCATAACAGAAAACAAACCAGCGCATATATCCACAAGACACCAGATCATTCAATCCCAGCAACCTTGCGCCTCAACTTCATATTGTGATTTTCCTACACGAAAACAAATGGATTGACAAGCCGATTAAGCTCTCTTCGTTTCCACAAAAGCAACATTAAAATCTGATGTATGACCCAACATTAAAATCTCAGCTAGATGTATTACTAATCTACTATACCAAACTACATACACCAACAAAATCAAGCCACATTACGTCCAACATTACTTCCAATCTTCCATTGACATGGTTAAGCTCTCAGTAACCCTCATCCATCACCCAGCAATAAATCCCTCCAAAATCTCGTACAACGATTAACTAGTGCCCAATGCACATAAACGCGAACACTCAACTTAACCGAAATTGACTATATCTATCCACCCACATTTCCAATTTCCGCCATTTTCACAAATTACATACAACAACAATTAATCAATGCACAATTGCAAATTCGTTTAAACATCAAAACACTAGAGAACGCAGCAATTAAGCAATCAAACAATCAATCAATTCAAATACGAGCTAGGGCGAAAACTGACCAGCTCAAGAACGCGTGCAGAGGAAGCCTCAACACCCCTAGCTAAACCGTGAAGTTTAGCCAACATCTTCTCGTACAGCTCCTCCACCCCACCCATATACCCGACAGCATCGGATCCTACCAACCGGGTCAAACTCCCAACATCATACCCGTCCGCCACGTAACCCTCAAGCTCCTTCTGATCATTCCCAGCCCTCTTCATCTCACTCAAGCTTTTGCTATCCTCTCTCATCGGGGACCCAAAGTGTGACACACACGCCATCCACGGCAACCCGGAATTGGGGCTGAAATGACCGTATTGCCCCCGGAAACCAGGCCCAATATTAACAACCTCCAACGACACCGTTTCGAAGGAGAGGGAATTAGGCCGGAAGTGGTAGGCCCGGTACTCGTGGGTGTGGATTAGGGTTTCGTGCGACGGCGTGGTGAGGAGGAGGAAGATGAACGGCGCCGGTTGCGGTTGCGGTTGCGACGAGGAGAGAGAAAGTGAGAGAGAGTGATCGAGAAGGGAGGGGCGGAGAGGGGAGAGGCGGCGCGCGGAGAACCACCCGATGACGGCGCGGCGGTGGGTGGTGGTGGTGGTGGAGGGAGAGATGGCGGTGAATCCTGTGACGGTGGCGACGAGGGAGGAGGGAGGTGGCGGAGATGGGGAGGGGTGGTCGTCGGAGAGAGCGGTGGGAGTGAGGAGAGAGATGTCGCCGAAGAGGAGGCCGGTGGTGGCGGCGGTGGAGGAGGTGAGGTGGTTTAGGAGAGAGGAGAGTGTGGGGCCTGAGATCGTTACTTTTTGTATGGGGAGGTGGTGGTTGTTGGTGTTTCCGCCGTCGTCCATAGTGGCGGAGCGGCGATCGGAAAGATGGAGATGAAAGAAATTTGTAGGGGGGTTGAATAATTTTCAAGAGGTGGTGGTACTAGTAATTTGAGTATTCATATGGGAGCATTACTAAACAAACGGTAGCTTAGATTGGTTAAGGCTCGATCTAGCTCGACTTGATTTGACCGAACTCGGACTGAGCTTAACTCAATAGTCAATAGTGATGATACGACTCATATGAGCACATTTAGTTATTTTTCGATGGATAGATCATTGATAAAGTGCTATACGACAACTAATTCGGTAGCATAGTTATTTGATAGGCTTAAATCATCAATGCTTATACCATGCTTCCGGGAGCACAAGGAGCACACTTGAAAAATAATTTTTCATTTTTTATTTTATGGACCCCACCCTTTTATTGTGAGTGGGTGCACCATAGTGCTTGTGCTCCCGGGAGCATGATATAATTTACCCTTAAATCATTTCAATAGCCGAGGGCCCGAGACAGAATTAAAGCTAATGTTCTTTTTTTTAGGTTTAAAAAAAAAACGAATTTATTTAAAAACTAGATTTGGGAAATTCGTAATTGGTTGAATATGTGAAATTCAAATGAAATTGGTCTTATTGTTGGTACAAATTCACCTAAATTCAATTCAATTTCAATTTTCTTTTTTTTTTGTTGAAAAATTCAATTTCAAATTGTTTTGCTCATATTAGATCGGTTCAGCTCCAATTAACTTAGAACAAATCAAATTACAAAATGAAGGGAAGAGGAAGAGATTTTAAAGAAAAACAAAATTTTCCCAATATCAGATATCCTTATTTCAATCTTGTAGTTGAATGAGAACATGGTCTACTCTTTTTGTTCTGCTTATCCAATTGTAGGATATGGAGCTATAACAACCCCTCCACCCTTAGGGACATGAATAAAAACACGGTTGCAACAGAAAACATCAGTCCTCCCCACGTCTGAAGGTAAGATAAAAGCTTGGACTAGAGGATTTTCTCGTTCTATAGTGCTCTTGGCTTCCATGACATCTTTACCGATTAATTCAGGCCATTCGTACTTGTGACCGTGAGCTACAATGAGGCAAATTTTTGGTTACAATTTGCTTTGAAATATTTAACATAGTTAAAAAAAACAATAATACATTGTATGGTAATTAAAGTGATGACAACATTAATAGGTCAAATGTAATCTTGTATGAGTTATAACATGAACGATGTATGACGCTTATGTTTCTCACCTGCAGGGCAACATGTTACAGCTTCAGGGTGACAAAGTTCAGGAAGACCCTCACAATGAAAAGCAGTCATCTTGAAAATGTTAACTCTTGTTTGTCCTCTTCCTCTTTGAATTGTTTTTTTTTTTTGTTTGGCCAGTGTTCTTGTTATATTTTTTATACATATATTTTCGAATCCGATATGATCTTAATATTCTTGAAACAATTATTTTTTGAGATCACCTTGTAACCACATCGAATAGAAACAAATCTTATATTTCCTTTAAATGACTTTACTATTGTGTGATCACTGGTCATATACTCATATGTTAAGAGTTAATTTCTTACCTCATTTAAATGACATTTACACTTCAAAAAACAAAAAATGAGATTTTAAGGATTAATTTGCGAATTGGGAAAATCTCATTTAAAAAAGGTAAGAAATTAACTCTTAACACATCTGTACTCGGCGTGCTCAAAACTATCTTAAGAAATCACTCACGGAAATTGGTCCTTTGTTGGGCAAAAGTATGTCTAATCAGGCAGCTGGTTTTCTCCGCCGGAAGGTTGAGGATAACTTTGAGACAGTTTATGAGAACCCCTTGAACGATGTTTTCTGATGTCAAACACTTGTGTTTAATTGTCGAAACATTAATTTAGATTTGTTGCAAACGTTGAGTGTCCAAAAATAAAAATTGCGGAATAATTCGTGTGTGTTATTATTGATATATCAAGTGGGGTATACAAGCTAAACCTTGTTTTGTACATGGCCCCTCGACACTATGAAACATGATTGGTGTACAATACCTTCATGTATGCTACAAGCAAGTCCTTGCATATAGTTGTGTGTAGGGATGGGCGTGGGTCAGGTCTGGGTCGGGTCCTATATGACCCAGATCCAGACCCATGACCTCTTATACAGATTCAAACCCGACCCATATCCATACGGGTCTAAAATTTTACAACCCAGATCCGGACCCATCAAGACCCATTGGGCATGAGCAGGGTCTGGGTCTTACGTGAGAACTTCATCTAAGCCGACTTCTATGATATTTTCTAGCTCAAAAAATTATTTTGTTGCACTAATACGTCAAATATTAGACAAATACTCAAATCAAATGTGCAATAAACAACTTGTAACCAAACTTCAAATGCTCATAACTTAGCGTACAACCGTAAGTGTCAAATGTCAATGCACGAAGTCTCATAAACAATAATATCAAAGTTTTAAGCATCTAATAAAAATATTACATAGTAAATGAGAAGGTGGACGAAGATGACTATGATAACGCGATGGGGGTACACTCCGGTAGATAGCTATGGTAGAGGAGGAAATCATGAATATTGATACCATTTGGTTTAATTTATTGTGTAGTCTATTAACTAACACAATAATGCATTAAAAATGTTAAAATTTAGGTTTTTAATAAAAAAAAAAAATTTGAATTAGACGGGTCTATGGGTCGGGTCTGGGTCGGGTTTGGTCACGTTTGGTGAACATGGTACATTTGTTTTGTTTGCTTTGGATGTAAGAGAGTTCAAGTCAAGGTGGAGATTGTTGAAATATGCCTTGAACATATCTTACCAATTTGGGTATGTCATAGTGGTGATCGAGTAAGGAGCTCGAGGCGTGATTCTACGACGTACGGGTGTTGGGCGAGAATCGGAAATAAGGAGAAAACAGAGACTTTTGGCGGTTTGCGGGGGTGAAGCTGGGAACCGCGGCCGATTTCATAAACGACGGATCCAGAAGAATTTGACGGCCGTCATGGTAGGTGGCGCGGACCGCGATGGCCATGGCGCGGGCCGCTGTGGCTGGCGGCTTTTTGTCAGCTGTTTTAGGGCTTCGCGTTATTTGTTTCCTTATTGCGTTTTTCGGCCTATTAGGTTAATTTTTTATGAGGGGACTATATAAACACCTTAACCCCCTCATAGCCTCCTTGCCGTCAGAAAGTTGAAGACCTAAGCCAACAAGCTAGGTCGGCAGACCTGAAGACCGAAGACACAAGATGGACTGATTCTCTACCTATTATGGGTACACTGAGTCATGATAGGAGTCATGATAGGGGGTTTTCTCTATGACTGTGGCTTCATTGGTTTGTGAGATTAGAGAGCGTTTGTTAGGTTCTTAGTTGATCGCAAGAACATTTGGCTCACTAGATCTCGTTCGTATTTGATGAGTTCTTTTCAGGTTGAACTCACAATTTTGTATTGGCACTATTTCTCCACATAGTGAAATTGGTTTCTCCTCTGTTGGGTGGACGTAGCTGGCAAATTGCCGGTGAACCACGTTAAATTCGGTGTCTTTTCTTTGCGTTCATATTGTTGTGTTATTGTTTAATATCACGTTGTTCATTTTCTCGCACCTATCGAACAAGCATTGTTGGGACTGGACGCCTCTGTTCCAACAATCGAAACGTCTCACATCACAGTCATCAGCTGATCCAAATCAAACACCTCATTAGTCCTCTCTTCTTCGCTTTGGATGCAACCCACTGTGGCAAGTCTGACTCCTCAATTATCGTCTCACTAGGGGATTCCAGTCAATAGCTCCAGGAGATTTACCCGAGGCTGTAGATGTCGGTCTTATTTGCAGTATCTGTCATTTATTTGCCTGTGGATGCCGTAATCTAAAACCTTGGCATTGTGTTGCTCATCTAGGTAGACATCGATCACTTGAAGTCAGATTTCCATGTACTATGTTCTCCTGAGTGTGCAGATGGTTTAGCCCACGCGTGACGCCTATTGCTATCTGATATTGTACAGTGATCATCCATCAGTCCCATGGCATGTACTCCTTAACTTCTTTCAGCTTGTTGTGGCAAAGTTCTTAGATAACAACTACCTGATCGGTATTCCTTTTCGACTTTTTTTTTTTTTGTTTACTAGTGATGTATACATGTCGTGTTGTCTTGCACCTTCGCGCATTGAATTTCTGAGAAGTAACTTGGATTGACTGGTTGAATGTTGATACACATGTTATTTTTGGAATTACTGTAATAAACTCTACTACATCTGATCTTTTATTACCAATGAGAAAGCTAATAATAGATATATGATCCAGTATCCTTTACATCTTTACTTACCAAGGCATTATTAAGCATGTTACAAGTCCTAAAAATGGATATATTTTGTAACACTACGGAATTTGGAAAGTGGTTTATGGAGTTGGTTTGTCCCACATTGGTAAACTAAGGCTCATATGATCAGTTTATAATAAATTTCTACCATCATACTACCAACAAAGCTTTTACCTTTAAGGGCCTGGAGAGGATATATGGGCCTAAAGGGTGGCTACCCATCTTATTGGGTTGTGTTGCGACGTATGGTGGATCGGGCTGTTACATATTTACGGAAAAACTAGAAAAATCTAAGATGCATTGTCATGTCTTCAAATTGCTCACAGAAATTGGAATTCGGACTACGTGTCTTCCGCTTACCCACGTTACAGCCCCAAACATGTTGCCCTTGCTAAGAAAAGGGGGCGACGTCGTAAACTTAACCTCGTAGCTTAATTTTTGATGGCGTGTGGTAAATACAAGGGTATCTGGCCAGACGCCGATCTTCAAACCCTGGGGTGCCTCTACACTTAGACTGTAGACCCTAGGGCTATCTATGTTTGTGACTGTCCGTTTCACCGTTACGGGATTACCGTCTACCCTAGACACTGCAATGGACGGCAAGTTGAGGTCAAATATTCTCTCGGCCCTTAGAATTTTCCGGGCAAGAAAATTTATGAGGAATTTGACCTGCTATTTGCCGTATCATAGACACGTTATACCCTACGTAACACAGAAATTTAACATGCTCACCAGACGCCATCTCGTAAACCAGGCCTGGCTCTTAGGCCCTTTCCTGGTTCACCAGTCCAGCTCCAATGTCAAATGGTGTTGCCACTTCCCCCGATTCTGTTGATATCGGCTTTTTCACATTGTCTAATTGAATTGCTGTTAATAGACATATAAAAAAAAAAACTGTTAAAACTTTATTAAAGCAGCAATATTTAAGGCGTCTTAATTCAAGTTTGTGCGGTAAATTAGACGTACGTTTTACTAGTTTACATACCAGTTGTCATTATCGCGGACTTTATAACCGTTGGAGTCCATGTTGGTCTTCTTGATTTGATAACAGCCACAACACCGAAAATGTGTGGGCAGGCCATTGACGTTCCGGACTCCAAACTGAATCGAGTATCGTTTCCTTTCCACGAGGCGAGATTTGGACTCCTGGTGCAACAATGTCAGGCTGCATACAAAATTGTGTAACTATTAATTAGTTTGCTCATGAGTTGATTTGTTCTACTAGGTCAAAGGACGAAAGAAATAAACACTGTATTCACCTTGATGAGGTTTGGAAGACCGTTTACTGGTCCTCTTGATGAAAAGCTGCTTACTATAGGAGATGGCTTATGGTATAGAATTGTTGTTGTTGCTAAGATAGTAGCAGTAGCGTTGTTCCTGCGATTGAGCATGTTGTTTAAATTAGGAGCACAAAAACACTGTTATCGCAGCATTCAAAAAGCAATGAAACAGTTGGATTGGATTCTCACCTAGAGGAGTCTATGTATTTCGAGATTTCCATACCGTCCTCAGGAGTGATCACACTGAGAGCAAATGGACCAGAAATTTCGTCATCGTCATTGAAGATTATGTTTACACCCACAACTTTAGCAGCTTGTAGTTCTTGCTTGTTGTATGCATCGTCAAAATAACACAGGACAATATTTCCTCTGTAATCGACCTATCCTCTCTTACCAAATCTCTCACATTATAAACTGCTTATTCACACTCGTGCTGGCCATTTTTCACGCAATGAAATCATTTGTGTCCAGTCTATTTGATTTCTTTCACACCGACTATCATTCACGGTGATCATCAGGAGTCTTCTACATTCATTTAGAGAAATACACTAAACATGAATGAGACTATTGTACGTATTTGTGTTACTTGAGAAGTATTGCTAGGCTCACGTGTCTGATGGGGGTACAACATTAAAAGGTAAATGATATGTTGCTAATATATTGTAGATATACTACAGTTTTACACAACATTAGTGAGCTCATCCTCTCTGTAGAATCCATCACATCAACATAAATATATAATAACTTTTTTGTAAAGATAAACATGGTAAAAGAATATGTACTATTATAATCATAGAATCGCCGAGATTGGAGTTCTGACTTTGTGCCTTCCATTTACCCGCATGACTGCCCCCAAAAGGGGAATACCTGTAATATGCGCTGCTGGAAATGATGGTCCTTTACTTCAAACAGTCGGTAATGTTGCTCCGTGGATTATAACGGTCGGAGCAACTACGACAGATCGAGTTTTCGAGTCGAGGGTTGTACTAGGAAACCACAGGATTATCAAGGTACTGCATCAACCATTTTTCTTGAAATTTGAAAACAGTTGGTATAGCCTCTACTTTGACTTTTTGAGCAATAAATTACAATGATTAGAAATCAATTATGTTAAATAAGCCTAAATTCTGAGAAAAACTTACAGGGCAAAGGCATTCAATTTTCTCATCTGAATGAGTCTCCGGTATATAAACTGGTTGATGGAACACAAGATGAATCGAGGTAAGGTTATTAAGGTTAGTTTGATCAATCATGCTTTCATACCATTTTACCGTTTCTCATTCCTTGAAAACAATTTCAGGTCATTTTGACATTTTGTAGTCCAAATTCCCTCCATTTGAAGAATTTAGTCACATGTGATTTTTTTTTTTTCCATTGAGAAGAGGAGATTTTTTTTTCCATGGAGAAGAGGAGACTTTATTATTTTCCATGGGGAAGAGGAGAACTTATCAATTCGGGTGTTACGAATTATATTAAATTTAGGAAGTTTACAGTTTATTTTTGCGAATTATTATAATTATTTTCGTGATTTCAAAAAAAATGTTATATGTTTTTTTATGAAACAAAATTAATAAACAAAATAAATCAACTTTGCCCCTCACTTCAAATCTAAATAATCTACCCTATCCTATATATCTCTATATAAAATTGGGTTGCAAAAGTGTGGTAGAGACATTTGGCGAAATTCTACTCGCCAACAATTTAAACATTGTATTTGTTCACTTTTTTTTGCTCACAGTAGTCACATTGCATTCTTCAATTTAAAATAAAAATAAAGTAAAAGAGGTCACATGCATGCGGACACACACACTCCATATATCAATGTTGAAATGCCATGTGTATTTTGTTTGTCATGAACCTTGAAATGCCATGTACATAAGTACATCATTGTATTTTATGATGATTACTTATCCAAAGCAGATGAACATAGTAAATTGAGAAATAAAAACAAATATGTAAAAATCCTAGATTTTGACCAAATTTAATCATACAAAAATCTAGGTTTGTTATGCCGCAATTGACTATTGAGTCAACCTATGTTACTTCAACACGGCAGATTGGCCGCCGTACCCGGGTCGACACGACCCGACACAGATCCGGGTACGGAATCCGTACCGGATACTGTCACCGGAAATCGGATACGGCTGCCTGAATACATTGCAAAAATTGAGGAATTATAATAACTATTTTTTACTAGAGAGCAGATTAGAGGAAAGGAAAAAAGATTTCTGAAGATATTTCCTCTAAATAAATATGCCAAAAGATACGTTTCCTCTAAATAAGTAAATCAAATTACATGTTTCCTGTTTTCTTAAATATATCTTTCACCTATTTTCAAAGTTTAAGCAAAAGATATGGCCTTTTATTTCTTACTGTTTTTATCAATTAATATTCTTTCAATTTTCTTTTTTTTCTTTCATCAAAATTCCGACATATATGGAACATAAATGTCCCTTGTGAAGATATTATGCCATGTCCCCGTACCGGTGTCTAAATTTTGGACAGGGTCCCCGTGTCTGAATTTTTCTGGCTCGGAGTACCCGACACTCGGATCCATACCCGTGTCTGACACTCGTACCCGAGTCTGAGTAATATAGGAGTCAACTGTAAGGCAAAAAAACCATAAATTTTAACAAAACCTAGCTATATAAAATCATAAACAAGTTGACAGTGGAAACTGAAGTCAAGTTTACAAAACCAAATCCAAATGGAAATGACAAGTATAGCTAAATAATATGCCTCAACCGGAGTATCATTTATTCAAATCTAGCCCCATGATATGTACTGACATCCAAGCAACACTCCAAGCAACACACCTACCAACTGTATCATCAGATAATGATACACGCCCCAAAATAGGGTAGGGACAAACTCAAACATAGAACATCAGCAAAGGGCAGAGTATGAACTCAAAAGCATATTAAACAATAAGAAAAAGAAGATCATAACACTTAGACAAAAAAAGCCAGGTACAAGATCATAACAAAAGCTGAAGGTCAATATTCAATTAGTTCAGTATCTCAACATGTTACTAGAGCCCCAATACCCCATCCTATAGACCCTCACTAGACTGCCAGTAGAATGTAACCGTTCTAGGAGGAAGTCTAATAGACGCATGACAGCTACCCCAAGCTAGAGTTTCACCTTGATCAGAGGTGTTTTTTTTAATTCCCCAACGGATCAGTGGTCACGCTTGCTCTAGCAGATTGTGATGATACACTATTCAACATGGTCATTTTATCCATTATTTCACTCATACAATCAATTTCATATGACAACATAGGTCAAAGCCGAATATCAGATAAAGACGAGTACAAAGACTAAATATATAACGGAGGGGTCGAGACTCTTCTTATTTAATTGAATTTCAATAATCCGACTTTATCAAACTTGGAGAAGATATGAACATATATTGCAACATATGTAATATGAAATGAATTGTCGGATCATAATAGATTGTCGGATCACAATAGATATATAAAACATGCTCGAGCTCAAGAGGGGTTAACGTTCTTACAGATACCGATAAATTTGAGAGTTGCTATAGGTGAATGTTCCCACTTACGGTGGAGATAAGACGGATTATAGCGTTTTTTTTCAGACCAACGACAAGTTCTTGTGATTCCTTGATGCATTTAAGTGGGCGAACGAAATAGCAAAGGGGAAAGGTTTTTTTTTTGTTAAAGATACGAAAAAAAGGAATAGTAATAAGAGTGGGGATGGTCTATGGAGGTACTACTTGTGTTGTGAAAATGGTAAGGGAAGAAGTCAATCTGCTGCAT
>JBBYHQ010313651.1:0-16782 GCA_038382645.1 Spergularia azorica | reverse complement strand
CGTATTTTTCGATTTTAATCGAAAAACTTCGCCCCTTGCGAGCTTCATGGCCGTATGCGTCGTGCTTGTTTTCCCATGTTTCATTATACTTTCCTTCTTCTCGTTTTGTTTTTGGTGACTCTTGTTCCAACTTCGCCCTTTGGAACTTTAAACCATTTCGCCCTTGGAATAGGGACGAAAATCGCAACCGAATATCGCCCCTGGAATTGGGTGCGATTTCGACTCGATCAAATAAACTTCGCCCCTGAAATGAAGGCGAAAATCGCAACCGAACATCCCCCCTGGAAATGGGTGCGAATTCGACTCGATCAAATCAACTTCGCCCCTGGAGTGGAGGCGAAAATCGCAACCGAATATCGCCCCTGGAATTGGGTGCGATTTCGACTCGATCAAATCAAATAAACTTCGCCCCTGGAATGGAGGTGACAATCGCAAACGAACATCGCCCTGGAATTGGGTGCGATTTCGACTCGATCAAATAAACTCCGCCCCTGGAACAGAGGTGAAAATCGCAACCAAACATCGTCCCTGGAATTGGGTGCGATTTCGACTCAATCAAATAACTTCGCCCCTGGAGTGGAGGCGAAAATCGCAACCGAACATCGCCCCTGGAATTGGGTGCGATTTCGCATTGAATATCGCCCCTGAATTGGGTGCGATTTCGACTCGATCAAATAAACTTCGCCCCTGGAATAGAGGTGAAAATCGCAACCGAACATCGCCCCTGAAATTGGGTGCGATTTCAACTCAATCGAATAACTTCGCCCCTAGAGTGGAGGCGAAAATCGCAACCGAACATCGCCCCTGGAATTGGGTGCGATTTCGCAATGAATATCGCCCCTAGAATTGGGTGCGATTTCGACTCGATCAATTAAACTTCGCCCCTGGAATAGAGGTGAAAATCGCAACCGAACATCGCCCCTGGAATTGGGTGCGATTTCGACTCAATCGAATAACTTCGCCCCTGGAGTGGAGGCGAAAATCGCAACCGAACATCGCCCCTGAAATTGGGTGCGATTTCGACTCGATCAAATCAAATAAACTTCGCCCCTGGAATAGAGGTGAAAATCGCAACCGAACATCGCCCCTGGAATTGGGTGCGATTTCGACTCGATCAAATAAACTTCGCCCCTGGAATAGAGGTGAAAATCGCAACCGAACATCTCCCCTGGAATTGGGTGCGATTTCGACTCAATCGAATAACTTCGCCCCTGAAATGGAGACGAAAGTCGCAGCCGAACATCGCCCCTGGGATTGGGTGCGATTTTGCAATGAATATCACCCCTGAAATTGGGTTCGATTTCTATTGTCGAGGTAAATAACGTATCGCCTTCGAGATTTGGTGACTCAATTATTTGCTGGAGATTTCGAAAAGATTCCCTCCAACCGTCAGTTTTTGGAAAATCCAAAGGTCACCTCGAAACGGCAAAAAGACAATTGCCTTTAACAGTTCATTATGACAGTTAATGATGTCTTTTACTGGAAATTGTGTGAAATCATTTGATTTTACCATCCTGCCCCCTACTTTCCTTCAATAAATACTTTCCACTGCAATAAGGGATCACTTTTACTCCCTTTGCCAAAATTTTCGTCCCTTATTTCTTCGAATTTTCTTCAAACTTTCCCAATCTTCGACAGTTTATTTTCCAAATCTTCCCAATATTCTTAACTTTCGCCCATATTTCACCGTTTTCTCTCCGATCCAGCTTGAATCGATCCCATCTTCAACCTTTAATTGAAGATCTAAACTTTCTTTCTTTGAACCTTGAAAAAATTAGGGTTTTTCATCCCTAATTTTCTGCCAACTTTTCGACTTCCGGCTGTTACCAACCTTGTTCGAAGCTTTCTTTGAAGATCCCGACGCCTCTGTCCATCTTTCCGGCAATCTAAGGTAATTTTCCCTCTCTTTTTCTTGTTTTTGTGCTTGCTTTTTGGGGTAACCGTTGGTTTGCCCTAACCTCTTTTTCCTCTTTTCCCGTTTTAGCCCTCCTTTCGCATCCCAAGGTGACGATTCGAGGTCTAAAATTGGATCCGCGTCATATGGCCAATGTGTGGGTGGATTGCCCGTGGTTTGAGAAGAATTACAAGCCCGGTCAGCGCCCCTTGGCCGATCTGGGTTGGGAGGTGAAAGTATGGTTATCGCGGCCGGGTACGTGGGATGGAAGACGAATTCCACTTGGGATTCCCATCGATCCCCGTCGCACGTCGTCGTTTATTGACTTGGGTTCGGATTCCGAATTGTCTGATTCCGACTCCGAACCCGAAGCTAACCCCCGTCCCTGGCAATGTCGATATAACATAACCGTTGCTTATTTGCCTTCCACGCAGATGACGCAATTAGGTGATTCCTCTTCAACCTCTCAATCCCGTGCGCGCACCAACCGTCTTGCACCGGACGCGACTTTCACCGATGCGCAGGCGGTTCAGTATGTTGCGGCTGCGCAAAATGCGAACCCGGACCTGCTAGGCAAGTACGACACTGCTCCGATCTCGGAGAAGTTCGTTGCTCAGTATCCATCCGCTGAGCTGAAGAAATTTTGTGCCAAATATGGCATCAGATCCCCCATTGTGCTAACTATCCCCGAGTTAGGGTCCGTCTTGTCTAATCCTCCTCGTGGCTGTTTCGTGGTTCATGAGTTGTCTATCATTAATGGGTTGCGGCTGCCCATACCCAAATACACTGCTAAACTCTTGTCGCAATACAACTTGTGCCCCGCACAAGTGACCCCGAATTCCTTTTTGACAATTAACGGATTTGTCATGACCTGTTTGGCTGCGCTGATCCCGGTGTCGATTAAACTGTTCCAATCTCTACACCGTGAGTCTGGCAACCAATACGGGTTCTACACCTTTGCTCCCCGCAGCGCGGGCGATCATCACTGTATTGTGACGCAACCGAAGAAACCCCGCAAAAATCAGGTTGTGTGGAAGAACAATTTCTTCTGGGTTAGCCTGGACGCTAGCGCAACCGCAGCCGACTCCTTCACTTTCTCGATGTCAAAGGGGGACCCCCCTGCGGACACCCGAGAACAGCCACAATTCCCTCCTTCTATGCACGATGTGCGTGACTACTTTGTTCAGGACAAAGTGTCGAAGGAGGGTCATCGTGTTTGGACTCCTACTTTCAAACAGTCGCTAGAGAATGAGTGGTTGTTGGGTGCGGGCCTCATGAAGGCCGCGAACAAGGCGGAGCACCGTAGCATTCTTACTTTTTGTCTGTACTTCACTTTTTATTACTTGTCTTGTTCTGACATTAATTTTCCTTTGTTTCCCTTCCTTTGCAGTGAAGTCTCTTAATTCGGTCGAAGCCCACATCGCAGGATTTTTACCAAACGCAGATATGTTTATGGTTCGCGCCCAGCGGGAAAAGGCAGCCAACTCTGCCGAAAACATGCAGCGTGCTCGCGAGGAGACCGCCTCGATGAACGCGGAGGCTGCCAAGAAAAAGAAAACAAAGGGTGGCAAGCGCAAACGGGAAGAGTCATCCTCTTCGCAGCCGGCTGCTCCGAAGCCGCAGAAGAAGACTGTGGACACTGTTCCAGTGGCTGCAACGCCTCTTCGAGAGGCGCCTTCTCAACAGGAGGCATCTACTCAGCAGCAGTCACCTGCTCAGCCGCGGTTATCTGCGCAACCGCAGGCTTTTACGCAGCTGGCCTCGTCTTCGGCCGGCAATCATAAAGGAAAAGCGACTCTCGTGGAGGAGACCCCTGTCGGTGCAGAGACGCTGTCGCCGGTAAGAGTTTATCCTTGTCTCGCTTTCGGCTTTTATGTATTGTTTGGTCCATGTTAACTTATCTTTTTGCAGATTCCCGAGAACGCTCTCGCAGGCAAATCGCCTCGCTTCTATGTGCGGGGACAGAGCATGGGGGACTCGAGTCTGGAGGGGAGTGAGCAGATTATGAACACTGCTTTTCCCTCCGACAGCGACACCGTTTTTGGCCCAAGTAAGTTTTCTTCCACGCGCGTTAATCGACCTTTCGCCTACTCTCACACTGACTTACCTTCGCGATCAGGCTTGGGTGGCTTTCCTCCCCGGGTGATGCAGTTCACCGATGCCACGGGTGAACCCTTGGCCGGCGTGGACAGCGTCTGGGCTATTAGGGGGTTAAGTGAGCCCCTAAACAATGACCTTTTGCCCTTTCGTCACTGGGCGCGCAGTCAGCAGACGCCGGGCAACTGGTTGAAGTTTTTCGCCGGCAATGTTTTTAGTGTAAGTCTCTTTCCTTTCTCGGCTCTTTCCTTTTTGTGTACTTGTCCTCTCACACACCTTTTCTCGGCTCTTTTCTTTGCAGCTTGCTGGCCTCGTCTCCAATGTGTTTGATACCATGGGTGACCCTGCCGAGTACATCCAGACGCAGTCGGACCGGTTATCCGAACTATCTGCGGTTGCGGCCTACCGAGAGGAGGAAACAAAGAAACTGGCTGCGCGTGTGGATGAGCTCAGCGCGGAGAATGCGAAGGTGGCGGACCTCGCCAAAACCGCTGAGGCCAAGGTGGGGGCAGCTGAAGAGAGGGCTGAGAAAGCTGCAAGGGAGGCCAAAACTGCTGTGAGCTACGCAGCCACCACCACCGCGCAGATCACTCAACTCAAAGATACTAACAATTCTTTGTGTGAATCGAATGCGCAACTGAAGGAGGATTTGACTGCGGCACTTGGCAGGGAGAAGGCATCTCTTGAAAGGGAGAAGAACTTGCTGCGCCAACTTGAAAATGCTAAGGGCTACACCAACTTTTGGGAGCATCGCGCATGCAACGCCAAAGACAAGTTCTTGGCCTCCTCTGACTATGAGGTGCTGCTCCATGACAAGATGGGTGATGTCCGATTCCAGACGGTTGAGGCGATGAAGAGTTCTGCCATGGATGCGTTAAGGGGTGTGAATGTCATCCCGGAGAAGCATCCTAAGAAGTTGGCTCCGGTTGACGTGGCCCCTTCCGTATCCGCGCTCGAACGCCTCGGCAACCAGTATCTTGCTACAACCTTTGAGAATCCAAAAGATCTGAGCAAGGACATAGATACTCTTACCCAAAAGCGCAGCCAGATTCTCTTCCATGCGCGGCAAGACCTTTGGGAGCTGCCGGAGTCGATCAACGTTGATGAAGTGCCGCCCGCACCGGAGCCGAGGATTCAGCCTCAGTGGAGCCCAATCATTATCAACCTTGATGGTGACGAAGATGATGATGATGATGATGATGATGATGACGAGGAGGAAGAAGAAGAAGACGCGGCCCAGCCAGTGGGGGATGCCACCACCGAAGCCGAGCCTTCAACGATTGTTGCCACCGCAGCTGACCAAGCGGGGGGTGCCGCTCCTTAATCTCTTTATTACTCAGTGTTTTACACTTGTGTTTTTCTTGAACAATCCCATTTTCTTTTGTACCACCGAAGCCGCCCTGCAAAGGGTGTTTTGGCTTCGGTTATAACAATTTATTTTGCTCTTTTATGACGAAGTGTCCATTTCTTCATTCTTTTCCTCAATCTCCCTTCACACTGTTGTTTTTCTTCTATACTTGTGCAAATATGCGATTACATTTTCGCCCCTGGAATGGAAACGAAAGTCGCAGCCAAACATCGCCCCTGAAGTCGGGTGCGAGTCTAACTTGTAAAATTTTTTGCCCCTGAAATGGAGACGAAAGTCGCAGCCAAATCTCGCCCCTGGAGTCGGGTGCGAGTTTAACTTGTAAAAATTTTCGCCCCTGAAATGGAGACGAAAGTCGCAGCCAAATCTCGCCCCTGGAGTCGGGTGCGAGTTTTGACTTGAATTTATACAACTTGTATAAATTTTGACATGGTACCTGCAAAACAACAACAAACATTAACTTGTTATTTAGGTGCGCCCCTCGGGGTGTTAATCCATGGGTAGAATATTATGGCTCAGCTCGTTTTTTGTGGGTCATTACAGCTCATCCTTCCACTACTACAAAATCCGTGTTTTAGCGGCGCTTTTTAGCCGGTTTCTTGACGCTTTAAAGCGTCGATAATTATTTTTCTGACGCTTTCAGAAAGCGTCAATATTTGAGGTGTCAGCAAATTTCGACGCTTCATTGTTCCAGATTTGTCGACGCTTTTATAGGTCAATTAATAATTGTGACGCTTTACAGTGTCACTAATTTCTGACATCATATTGTGTCAATTATTACCGACGCTTTATATAGTCACAACGAATTGACAACCAAAAGCGTCAATAATTAACAAATTAGTTTTGTCCAGTGACTCTTCTACCTCTAATTTATGTATGCATAAATGTACGAAACTCAATTTCATAAAATAATATCGATATACAAAACTTGATTTATCTTCAAAATAACATAGATATATACATAAAACTCTATAATTAATGTTGCATAGTTTGAAATGAAATTGATCCTGAAGAAAAAAATTCATTTCTATGAAGCTATACTAACTAATACAAACAAACTAATAAAGCTTAGAATCTTCTATTTTAAATGTCAAGTTCACTAGTGCACAAGAAATCCGGCCACAATGCATACAACAATGCAAAAGCAACAACCAGCCACGCTTTATGAGGAAGCCCATTAAACACCTTGACTGTCGAAAAATGATTGCTTCTTTGAGTCAAATTCAGCGTGTACCACCATATCCACAATCTGAAACCTGCAAATCAAAGAGTGAAATAAAACATGTCTTAGACGCAGTAAAACCATCACAACCAAACAACACACCGTACGCTGCTGTGTGACCTGCAGAACAGATACAAACTGCCCCAAATAGATATACGATTCTACAGGAATCAAACCCAAAACACATGATTGAACACTAAAATTAAAAAAGTACCCAGAAATCCAAATTCCAAAATTATCAAATAATAAGAAAGCAGAAAATTGTGTACCTTAAGCCAATGATCAGAAAGCAGACGCTGATGCGTAGAAATCGATATCTACCACTGCGCCTATCGCTTGTTTGAGAAGAACATCGAGCAAATCATTAATTCTGCATCGATTGAGAATTTTAGGGAGTGAGATATAAATAATTAACGAAATTGAGATTAATCTGATGTGGGTAAGTTGTGGAGTTGAACACCTGATCGATTTAGACAACTGTTTTAGAGTTTGAGAAATTAGAGAAGAAAAATCAAACTTGCTGAAAGAAGTAATACTTAATCAAAGAAAAACATTAAAGGGAAGAACCCTCACATAAAGTAGAAGACGTGTACCGGAAGTGTACCAATCCATGAGAATGCTCACTGCAATTTTCACCCAAAAAAAAAAGATGCATCAACTCGTGTAACAGAGAAGATAATAAGAATCACAATGACAAAACACCATAAGCTCGTTAGTTTGGCCTGTATATTTCTTTCTCAAATTATGTGTGTTGTAGTTTAGGTGAAAGCAAAGATAGATTCTCCTGATCAATCAGTTCCAAGGGAAAAAAAAGTCAAAGGTGCCCAGATATAAACTTTACCACACCCAACAGCACAACTTTTACATGAGAAGCTCTTTGAATAAGAGGGCTCTAATTAGATAAGAACATGTTCAGATGCCATATAGTACAAGAAGATCAAACTCAAAGCATTAAACCCAAAGATTCCTTTGAACATTAGTAGGCTCCCCGTCGAAGAAAATCTTAAATTTTCTCATCAGCTTACTAAAAGAAGGTCAAAACTGCCACCCACCTGTAATGCCAGAATTTACACCCCCAAAATGCAAAAGAATTCCCATTTTGAGGAGACTATTGGTGATGCATATTTCTAAAAACACAGTGACATGCTCAACAACTTTCAACTAACTTTGGAGCTTCATATCTTATGATGTAGAAGGGATATGGCTATGGTTGTTATATTGGCGGAGAGTTCATCTTTCAAGCTTTCAAATGACACCCCTTACGACTCTATTGAAGTTATGATGTAGATTTTGTAAAGGGTCAAAGTTGGGGGACAGAATGCATGACCTGCAGAACAGAGAGCTGACCTGATGTCAGTCAGAGGTCTATATCTCACAAACCATGATGAATTTTTAAGGGATTCTTTTACCAGATTAAAGCTGAGGTCCGTAGCTTTAATTTGATATATTATGGTCTGCATGAATCATCTTGAGCAGAAAGTTATGATGACTGCAAAGGATAGATTGTGCACATGACGATGTAGTCCAGTTTAATTTTCGACCAAGAGCATGAGGGTCGTTTAAATTGCTTGAGTTCTTTTACCAGTGTCCACCTAAATGATAAGTTATGATCCTAGGACTAAAATCGTGAGCTACCCCTATGTTTGTGCTGCAAAGGTGTCTACTTATGGACGATAACAAACATAAGATCAAAAGCAACAGCAACAAAGCTTATTATAATTTGCATATTCCATAGAACACGAGTCACAGCAACAAATATTTGAAGAACACCAAAGATGTGATTTTCTAAGCATTATTTCTAAATTTTCAGACCAAATGTTTTGGATACTTGATGCTTAATCCTATGAACACATAAGACTAGATCAACCGATCAAAAGACAATAAACAACACGCCCACGCCAACTTTGTACTAGTAAATAAACTGTTCATAAGAAAATCCCCAAAATGATTGATGAACAACACCAATTCAAATACAAACACCCAGATTACATATAATATTCTAACAATATCAAAGCAAAAAACATGAGATTTGAAAAATACAACCAAAAGATAAGTATCCAGAAATCAAATTGCCAAAAACATAAGAAATCGAATTATACCTTGAGAAAGCAAGTGTTGTCGCCCAGAAATTCCATCGCTATCCGTTGTCCAGAATAACATGAAGCAAGTGATTCTCCTTCAATTAGAAAATACAGCGAGTGAAGATATTCACTGTTAACAAAATTGAGTTTAATTCAAAGTGGGTAAGTTGAAGAATTAAATACCTGATAGATAGGAACAATTGCATTAATCTGCAAAAACGTTTGATGGATTAGAAGGGAAGAATCAATGGCGGTGCTTGGATAATTCGGAGCAGTTGTAGGAGAGGCGAAGTGAGAGGTAAGAGAAAGAGACGAGAGATGAGTGAAAAGTTAGGGTTTCTAAGCAGTTTTCTTTTTTTTTTTTTTTTTTTTTTTTTGCCATTTTCAATACAGCGGGGACAAACCACTTTAAAGTTTTTAAATTTTTTAGAAAATTTCAGAGGCGGGCGTTTTTACCTCCAAGAGGCCCAAATTTTAGAGAATGGGTCTTGACGCTTGCTAAAGTGTCAATGCAAAAGTGTCGAGAAAACAAGGGGATTGTAGTAGTGTTCGTTCGGACTGGACTTGGATATTAACGAGGGTCGAGCCCGAGATGCCGATTACAACCGATGAATATTCGGCTCGACTATCCGAGCCCATGGATCTGGGAGTCTACGTCTTGCTTGAACACAGCATCACAGTTCGGCATCCTTAAATCAGGATGCCCCCTGATTACTGAGTGCGAGAGCGTAGGCGAACGAATCCGAGCTGGAAACATGTTCGCCGAGAGCCGTTACTTCGGCCCTGCCTCTGGTTGCGGGCCGGGAGATCTCATGGAACCCTATTCAACACGCACCCAATTCTTTGGGGGATAGTGTCTTAACCCGAACCAGGTATATTTTGGAATTGGACTTCTTCCCAGACGCGCCCGAATATTAGTGATACTCGGGTGCCAATTGATAACATTGGTGATCCACAACTGGTCATCCGAGGTGGTGAGGTCCCACCCCGCAGTGGGTATTCACCATCCGAGTCTGGTGACACATCCGACTTCGGCTTGGCTTTAGCCACCAACATGTTCTGGGGTGCGCCTAGCGCTACATTCTTTTTGGGATGAAAAAACAAACAACAAACTGAATATATTACAACTCGATTGATCACTTAAGCATAATACTTTTTGAGGTGGATGATGTTCCATGGCCTCTTGATAGGTTCGCCTCCAAGCTCTTCCAAGCGAAAAGTCTCATCCCTTACCTTCTCAACAACAAGGAAAGGACCTTCCCACTTGGGCTTCAACTTCCCGCCTGGAACTTCCTTACCAGTGGCCGCGAGATTCCTGAGCACATAATCCCCGACCTCGATGCTTCTTGGGCTCACCAACCTGTTGTAAGCACGAGCCATGTCATGCTTTTGCCTTTCCACTCGCAACAAAGCATTACCTCGCAACTCAGGCAGTAGATCCAACGCAATGCGCAATTCCATCTCATTCTGCTCGGGTTCGTAGGTGCTAATCCGCAAGGACTTAGCTCCCCACTCTACTGGTAACACCGCATCCGAGCCAAAAACTAGCTGGAAAGGAGATTCTCCTGTGGCGCGCTTGGTGGTGGTGCGCAGCGCCCACAGGATGCCTGGCAACTGTTGAATCCATTTCCCTTTGGCCCCTTCGACCATCTTGCGCAGTGCGCCCACAATCAGCTTGTTGGAGGACTCAAGTTGACCATTGGCTTGCGGATAGGCGACTGAGGCATAGCAAGTTTTCACACCATACTCTGCGCAATACTCATGCAATGGGTCGCTGTCGAATTGCGAACCATTGTCAAGAGTAACGCAGCGGGGCAGTCCGAACTTGGTGAGAATATGCTTCCACATGAAATCCATGGTCTCCGTATCTCGGATGCGAGAGACTGGCTGCGCCTCAACCCACTAAGTGAAATAATCCACTCCGACAATCAAGTATTTATTTTGACATTGACTTCGAGGAAAGGGACCTACAATGTCAAGTCCCCACCTCGCGAACGGCAGTGGTTCGGTTATGGGCTTAAGTGGGGTTGCGGGTCGATGCGAGGTCGGACCAAACCTCTGGCATCGGTCGCACTTTTTCATGATCTCGGCCTCGTCAGTCTGCATCATGGGCCAGTAGAACCCAAGTCGCAGAGCCTTGCCAGCGATTGCCCTTGCTCCAATGTGGCCGCCGCAGTCACCATGGTGAATTTCTTTGAGAATATAATCTCCCTCAATCGGGTCTACACACTTCAGGAATGGGTGAGTGTACCCTTTCTTGTACAACTCATCGTTCAGAAGTGTAAACCATTCAGCACGTTTCTTTACCTTCTCTGCCTCCTTCTTGTCCTCTGGCAACTCGTCATCCTTCAAATATGCAAATAATGGGATCATCCACTCTGGGCTTCGGTCAAGAGCTGCAATGTTCGGGGTTGCATCAATGCTGCGCAATGGCAGAACCTTCCACTGCACCACCCTTGGGTTGTCATTTACTGACGAACTAGCCAAGCGCGCCAAGTGTGTCGGCCTGCTGATTCTCTGACCTCGGAATCTGTTCGACCTCGAACACCTCAAAACTCTTGACAATTTCTTTGACTGCGTCTCGGTATCTAGCCATGTGGTCTTTGGCCTCAAATTTATCAGTTATTTGATTCACCACAACACCCGAGTCCGAGAAAGCTTTCACATTCTTCGCGCCTGCAGCCGCGCACATTTGTAGACCCGCAATCAGAGCTTCATACTCTGCTTCGTTGTTAGTGGCTTCGAACCCAAAACGCAAAGCATACTCAGTTTTATCACCGCATGGGAGGATAACTACTATGACTGCTCCGCTGCCACCGAAATTCGAAGATCCGTCTACGTATAATGACCATTGCGTATTTGGCAACACAAACTCCTCACTAAACATGCACTCCGTGACGAAGTCGGCTAGCACTTGCCCCTTTTAAGCTTTCCTGGATTTGTACTCCACTCCAAATCCTTTCAGCTCGCAGCCCCAACGCGGCAACCGGCCGTTCCCGTCAAGGCTTCCCAATATTTTTTGAAGTGGGTAATTGGTCATCACAACAATCTTATGACTCTGAAAGTAAGGCCTCAGCAGCCTACTTGCAATCAACAAACTCAGTGCCAGCTTTTCGAGCGGTGGGTACCGCAACTCGACTCCGGCGAGTGCGTGGCTCACATAATACACTGGAAATTGTGAGCCATCGCGCTCGACCACCAGCGCAGCCCCCACTGCTCGCTCTCCCGCAGACAGGTACATCATTATCTCTTCCCCCTCTTTTGGTACCACAATCTTTGCTACCTTAGTCAGATATTCTTTCAGTTCAAGGAAAGATTTCTCGGCCTCGTCATTCCATTCAAAAGTCTTGCGCTTTCGGAGAGCATCAAAAAATGGTAGACAGCGGTCTGCTGATTTGGCGATGAATCGGCTGAGTGCCGCCACGCAACCAGTCAACCTCTGCACATCTTTGACGCACCGAGGGGAAGGCATATCCAAGATAGCCTTTATCTTCTCTGGGTTTGCGTCGATGCCGCACTCACTGACCATAAAACCCAGGCATTTCCCCGAGTGCACCCCGAATACACACTTCTTTGGGTTCAACTTCATGTTGTACTTCCTCAAAGTAGCAAAGGTTTCTCTTAGATCTTGTGTGTGGTTCGCAGCCAACACACTCTTTACTATCAAGTCATCAACATAGGCCTCCATGTTGCGCCCAATTTGCCCCTCAAACACCTTATTGACCAATTTTTGGAATGTCGCAGCCGCATTCTTTAGCCCAAAAGTCCTAGCGGAGTAACGAATGCGGTTTTTGGTCTGTCCTCCTCTTCGAGGGGCACTTGATGATATCCGGCGTATGCGTCCATGAAACTTAATAGCCCATGCCCCGAGGTCGAATCGACTAATCTATCCATGCGCGGCAAAGGCTGGCCATCCTTTGGGCACGCTTTGTTTAGATCAGTGAAGTCAACGCACATGCGCCACGACCCATTTGGCTTTTTAACAAGCACACCGTTCGATAGCCACGTCGGGTACATGCATTCCTCAATGTAACCAGCCTTAAGGAGCTTGTGTGTAATGACGTCGGGTACATGCATTCCTCTGATGAACTGGTTTGATTTTTGGGTCCGCATTCAGCTTGTGTGTAATGACTGCGGGATCAAGGCCCGGCATCTTCTCTACTGCGAATGCGAACACGTCTTTGTATTCTTTTAGCAACGCGACCAGTGGATCTCGCTCTTCCACTGCTCCTACCAATGCGTACTACTCTCTCCTCGTTGCCTTCTTGTAAAACCACTTCTTCTGTCTCCTCATGGGGTTGGGTGGGTCCTTCCAGCCCATGACGCGCATCCAAAGTCTCAATGGAGTACGTCATCGCAGCCGGAACCTTTTCACCATCTCTCTCTTTCCTCTTCTTCGAAGGCTGGTACTCGGGTGCGACATCCTCGAGGTTAATCATCGGCGGCCGCAGCCCCGCGTGATAACATTCTCGAGCCGTCCTCTGATCAGTCTGGATTATTGCCGGCTTCCCTTCGTCAGTGATGTACAGCATAAGTAACCCCAAGGTAAACACCAACCCCACCATTTCATTTAACATCGGCCTCCCGATGACCACATTGTACGCGCAAGGAATGTCAATGATGATGAACTCTACCACTGCAGTTCTGATTGCGCTCCCAGTACCAATGGCACCAGGGAGTCGGATCGAACCCAATGGGTAGATTGTCTGCCCGCCAAATGCGACAATGGGCTCATGAAGTGGCTTGATGTCCTTTCTTGTATATTTCAATTTTAATAAACATTCTAGAGTCATTATATCAACCGATGATCCTATATCCACCAGGCATCTTCTTATGTCTTTGTTCCCCACCTTCATGGTGACCACCACCGGATCATCTTGCGGTGTACGAACTTCGGTGATATTAGATTGTTTCAAAGTAATGTCAGGGATTCTTACCTCGTCTGCGGTGCCGCAATAGAATTGACAAAGTTCTTCAAGTTTTCCTTTCGGCAGCGGTGACTTGGGCCTCCGCTTGCGAAGGTTCCTGAAATGGTGTTAATCACACCGGGACTATGGTTCCGGCCTCCATCCTTTGGCTGTCGCGGCCTGTTCCCAGGCCATCCATTGTTGTTGTTGTTGCGATTGTTGTAGTTTCCGCGCCCCTGCCATTGTTGTTTATACCTGTCTCGCTGCCCCCGCAGCCGAGTCAAGTATCTTTCCAACCTTCCATTGTCAGCCAGTTTGTGACATACATCTTCCAAGTTAGGGCAGTTTCGGGTGCTGTGCCCATTCTCCATGTGGTACTCACAAAACTGCTGCATGTTGGACTTGTCCGCATCAGCCATTGGCCACGGAGCCGGCAGCATCTCATCATCCTTTATCGCCATGAAATTGTTCTGATTGATGTGTTGAATCGACCTGGGTTGCGTAAACCATTATTGGGTCGGCGCGCAGACAGGAACTCCGGGTTCCTGTTCTGCACCACCGCTGCCGCCTTCTCTTTGCGACCTGAGCTGTTTACCAAGGAGGCATTAACGTGGGCAGCCACCCTCTGGTACGCACTCACCATCGTCCTGGGTTCCTTCGCCACCAAGTCATACTTGCATTTACCCTCTGCCATTCCCATGATCAACGTCGCAACCCCAGCCTCGTCAGTAAGGTTGGTCACGTGCGTCGCATTCATGCGGAATCTCTGAATGTACTCATCCAAAGATTCGGTGTCTCCTTGTTTCACAGTGGCGAAATGGATAGACGTCTTCTTCCTAGTCTTGCTGGTTACAAAGTGGCCAGCTAACTTTCTTCTCAGCTCTCTCCATGAGTCAATGCTATTTGGGGGTAGTTGGTCCAACCACCTCTGCGCAATCCCGCACAGCGTGGATGGGAATAGCTTGCAAATGGTGGGTTCGTCCATGGTCAGATAACTAATATTGTGCAGATATGACGAGATGTGGTCATGTGGGTCTCCCACTCCATCATACTCTGTCATCTTGGGCTTCTTAACCCCTGATGGCTTGTCAGCAATGAGGATCCAACTCGTAAAAGGAGAATCGCAGAGCAGCGTAGATCTACCAGGATGCCGACGGCTGTGGTATCTCGAGCTCGCTTCTCCCTCAGTCTCGTCCTCGGACTCGGACTGGCTTCTTGTCTTTGAGCTCCCATGACCCCCTCGTGGTTTCTCTCGGCGAGGTGGAGTTCTCGACTTCGGTCGCGAGTGGTGGGTGGGGATCACGCCTCGCGTCAACGGGGGCGACCGAGACCTTATCCGAATACTACCAGTGCTTCGAATAGGGTGCGGTCCCAACCTGTCGTACGCTGGAGATGCGGTCCTCCTCAACTACCCCTTTGCCTTTCTCCTTCGCTGTGAACTTCTTGTATGACATCTGTGTCTTTTCTCTTTTCTTCTCTTTCTCTTTCTCTCTTCTCAGCTACTCTGATCCTCTTCTTCTTTCTTCTTCTTCTCTTTGCGTGCCTTTCCCGCGTCGATGATGAGACGCGCATCCAAGATTTTGAGGTTGGCATGCCTTTGTGCTTCCTTTGCGCACGCAACTGCTCTGCGGATGCGCACTGAAGGGCACGCTGTCTTCTTTACCTTCTTCGCACGCGAAGACCCTGGCTGCGTCTGGGTCGAGACCAACGGCATCTACGCACTCGCCTCCTTGCGGAACGCCGCCATCTGGGCATCCAGGTTTTCCAACATCTCCTTGCGGAGTTCCTCTCGGACTGCGGATACCCGGGCCTCAAAGGTCGCGGTGCCCTGACTATCCTTCTCTGTCTCCTCCTGATCCGTGTATTCCATCTCGTCTTCATCCTCGAGCGCGTACCCTCTGCGAAGGCGCTCGTCCACGATGGTTGTGGGAGGGGGATGGATAGTCTCGATTGGCTTTGGCAACTCCTGGGGTCGAGTGGGTGTGTCTGCGCTTGGGGCAGCCGGCCCCGACAACTCATCCGTCACGGGGTCGCAACGACCCATGATCGGGTTGCTATTGTCAAGGGGTGGAGCACCCGCGTGCAACCTAATAGCAGTCGACTTATACGGTTTCTTTCGCGTCCCGGCTACCATCTCTATCGCAGTCAAAAATGTTCAATTCGCAATCAAAAATTCAGACTTCTCCGGTCTATCCCCACAGACGGCGCCAAATGTTGGGGTGAGTTCGACTTTGTGATAGACGGGGTCTAAATCTCTGTCCTGCGCAATGAACAAACTGTCAAGCGGGCCCGGTTTTACCCAGGCGAAGCCCGTCCGACGATCAAGTCAGTACTGGGTGCGATCGAGAAATGGGGTATCGAGAATCACTTATCACAAGAATAGCAATAAATGTCTCAAAAGTATGAAAAGTGGAATTAGAATTAACCTGAAAGTGAGGGAAATGAGGGGGTATTTATAGTGGAGGAGGTACCCCTGAGGAATAATCCTAGAGGCCCCCCCTTCATCTTGGCCCTCCATTCCCTTGACATCCAACGGATGAGATATACTGGATATTATGGACATCATTTGGGCTTTATCAAGGGCATTGGGCCTCTATTCCTAAGGGATGTGGCCTCATTAATAAAATGAACCCCAACACCTTAGGTGCTCTCTGGTAAACCCCGCAAGTATACGCAACACTCTACTAAGTAAGACACATTTGCATGTTGTGGTAGGAGAAGCCCAGGGTAGCATAACCTCAAGCATAACATGATAACACCCACTTTACTTGGGTTTGAACTTGAGACCAAGTGGATAACATTCCACTCTTTTAATCATGCATTGAGCCACACCCTTGCGGGTCTTTTACGTTACTTTTCCTTGGCTTAAGCTAACTTCTTTAGAAGAGATAAGAGATCTATAGTGATTAGAAGTTATAAAAGTCGGGGTTGCTAAATTGACCACCATTTATTGTTGATTGCCATTCTTATTCTCTATAAAAGACTGCTAATGGTTTTATACATATATGATCATTACAAAATAAAACCAACTCTTCCCAAACTCTTTAATGTACGAATTTTCAGACCAGTATTGCTAACTTTACTATGTGATTTCCTTGGCTTTGTTTTTTCAATCGGTATATGGTACCCCGGGGGTACGTAGATCTACGTACCCCCGGGTTCAATTTTCACTCATTATATACCATTTTGTAGTCATTATATATTTTCACTCATTA
>JBBYHQ010313641.1:0-16783 GCA_038382645.1 Spergularia azorica | reverse complement strand
AAGCACTGCAGTATGTTGATGAGCTTCACCAAGCTGGAATAGACACAAGTGAATTTCCATGGCGGTATGGTTTTTATTTTTAGTCCACTATATTCCTTCTCTGGTTTCCATAATAGTAATGCCATCACTTCTGATTGTTTATATTATCTTATTGTTTGTTGGATTGCAGGTTACCTGAGAGCCACTGACATATGTAAAATTGTTAAAAGCTCAGACTTTAAGAGTGGCTGATGTTGAAGGCAGCCTCCTGTTGTGGATCGAAGTGGACATCATCTTCTTACTGATCTGCTTCCCTAGTTCCATGTATATCTCTACAAGTTAGAAGCGTGTAGTGAATAGTCCCATTCTTTTTGCGGCTAGTTTGTCTCGGCAAGCATTGATTTAGTCAAGGTAAGTCCTGTGTCTGCTGTTACGTATTTGTAGTATTATTATTGAAATTCTTCCATCTTTTCGTAAGTTGGTTATCACAAGTTAACAGTAAGGGTAGATGCTATATGGAGAGATATCTATTGTATACTTCCCTCTAAATTAGCTTTTCCTTAGCTTTACCAGTCCAGTGCCCATTGCTCCACCCACGTACTTGTGTTTAATGAGATGATGTTGGTACTTAGATCAGAGACAACAACGAGATACATTGTTTGCTTCCACTAGTTGATTAGCAAATGGGAAATATCGTAATATCAGATTAATAATTTAAAAATTTATGTTTCCCTGAAGTTAAATTTAACTACTGTCGTATTTGTGTGCTGCTGAAAATTGTCCCTTGGATATTATGGGGGTTATAAAATTCTAAATTAAGTAGTTATCACTCTTCAAGCTTCTTAAATCTTATTTATCAAGCAAATTGAAATTCATATTAGGTGCCGGCTTGATGTTGGAGATGATGTGATAAATGAAAAATAGCTGCACCCTAATTTGTTTGGACTCTGAGTAATGTATTACTCCCTCATCTCCACATCTATATGCAGGCCGGATCACGTTATGGTGTTTGGACATCGAATAATGCCTTTTCACCGGGCATTTTAACAATTAGGTAGCCACATCAGGACAACAATTTTGTAAGTGTATTACTCTATGTGTGCTACTTAGTCATGTAAGTGTAGAATCCGCTGTTGTAAGTTTACTGTACCTCTCTTCTCATAACAGGAAGGCTCGTCTTATGAATAGATGTAACATGCGCGTTCCATCGGGGTTATACTTAAGGTCTCAAGTATTAATTTTACATGATCCTAAGCTATACAATGATTGTTTTGGTGTTTTTGTTCTCCATTATAGTTATTGCTCCTAAAGGATATGTAATTGCTGGTGTGGTGGCAACTGACAAATGGCTAATTAGATAAATGGCTGCTGAAATCGGTTCGTTCTGATATCTGAATTCCGTTCCTCAGTTGCTGAACAAAATTTCCTGCTTTCTATAGGGATATGAGTTTATCCCTTCATTGCTGACATGTTGTTGACATCGTCACATTATGACATACAAGTTTCTTTCAGATATTTTCATGGAAAGATTGTGTAATCGCTAAATAGCAGTATGAATAATCATTCTATGGAAATCAAAGATTTCATCACTGACTATCATTTATTCATTCGGTGATTTGAATTGTATATATGTTTTTACTAATGTGCTAATAAATCATCCAAATCAGGCAACCATTCTGATGCATAGTACAGGTTTCTCCTTTTGTCAGAAAAATTAATTACTTGGTATTCTTATATTTGTGTACAATGTATGTAAACTATAATCTAAACCTTACAGCAGTCTGATATCTAGGTGGCTAATCGTCATAATTCTAGTACCGGTGTTCAGATAGAAAGTACCCTCACTAACCATAAATTGTAAGCTATTGTATCATAATATTCCTTGTTTAGTGAAGATCCCTGAGGAAGGATATAAATGCAGTTACTAAGACAGCCTATTTACAAGATTGTGCTGAGGAATGTCTCTTCCAGTCTTCTCCGACTGCTGAAAGATAAAAACGGTACTGATGTTCCACCATCTGTAAACTGTGAGAAGAAAGTTGTGATTGCAATTCCCAGCTATATTTCATTGGTCATAGTTTCTGATCTGCAAGGTTTGCTGTTCATTCATGCATTTTCTTTCAACCATTTTTTATCTGCTATTTTCCTCTCTATATGATTCCTGTTACGTGGTTTCCGTTGTGTGCTATGAAAAGAAGCGTGTTTTCTGGCCTAAACAAATATTTCTACTTTTCAAATACAGTTGTTCAATATTGCTTTATACTTGAGGCGAAACAAGTCTATGTAACCAATACGTGTTTACTGTATACGGTGGTGTAAACTAGATTAACATGACCCAAAGATTAGTTGTTTCATATTGTATTCAGAGAAACTATGTTAAAATTCCATAGGTGTAAAGCGTACATTCTTACTGATGTTTAAGTGATTATGAACTTTTATTTATCAAAATCTCCATTAAAAGGCCATGTTAGGTTGCAGAAGTACCTATTATTTTGAAGTTCTGACTGATCTTTGAAGAACTGATGATGGTGCTTTGTTCTTTTTATTTGATCAGTGGTCAACTTTCCCTTCCGTTTTCCTTTGAGATTTCTGTACCAAGGCGGTTTATTATTCTAAAATGAGTGATGAGGATGAGCAATTCCAACAAAGATGGGGATTCAGAAGAAATGACTGTGGTGTGGATTCATCGAGTGACGACCAGTCAAGACCTAGTTCTGTGAGTGAGCCAACCCGGAAGAAGCATAAGATTGCTACTCGTCCATTACCTCGCGGAAGTGATCAGAAAACCATGCATAACCCTCAGCCACAACCTGGAGGTGAAAACCACTCGAGCTATGGAGAACCAAATAAAGAGCCAAAAAAATCATGCAAGAAGCAAGGGAAAAAAGCTAGAATAAGGAGACCCGATAGAATGGCCTCTGATGAGCCTTCTGATGGTGGCTTGATTGATTTAAGAGGACATATGGAGTCTTTGGTTGAAGGAGTTAAAGTTGCTAGAGAAGATCTGCTAAAATGGATGAGCACTGAATTGGAGAAGTCTTTTAAAGATGACAAGCCTTCCCAGCCTGCTGCGGCAAAAAAGAGCCAAAGACGGGGAAGTAAAGAAGCGCAGAACATTAACTCTAAAAAAAGTGCGGCTCCGCGAAATAATGCAAACAAGGCTAGAAGAAGATCAGGCACCACAACTCAGAAATCCGAAAATGGGTCTCCAGACAAGGTAGTCAAAGACAGCAAGACCTCTCAGGAGACCAGTGAAGTGGTTGTACCGGGCAATGTACCCGCTGAAAATGTTCCCAGTGGACCTACTATTATGGAAAAGAATCAGAAACAGAAGGGAAAGAGATCGGGAACGTCTGCAAAGAAGCAAAAGGTTGCTGCTGGCAATCAACAGACTGACAAGGCACCTGAACTTGCACTTGCACCTGCGCCGACACCTACACCTACACCGGCACCTGCACCTGCACCTGCTGCTGCTGTTGCTGCTGCAAGTGCCTCTGCGTCTAATTATCTTACTTTGCCTACAGTCTTGCCTAGGCAAGAGGCTGAAAACAGCGAAAGAACTAATTCAGAAGGGGGAAATGATGAGAGGGATATGAGGTCGAGAAATGCATTGATGAATCAAGCAATGAAATTCAGCTCTCAGCTGAACTTTACGCCAAGATCCCAGAACAATGATGGAATCTTTTCTCAGAATGGTATGAGGAATGTAAGTGAATATGAGCAAAACATCACACCAATAAGTGGAAATATCCGACTGACTGGAGGAAATGCAAATGGGAACGTAAATGGAAATGGTAATATGTATCCTTTCGCGCTTCCTTCTCAAGGTCTAAATGGTGGGATTGGCATGCCAAATTTTTCCAACCAATTTGGCTTACAGTATCACACTCAGGAAAGCATTTTATCAGGACTGAGGATAAACGGCGGCCACCCGCTATTACCTACAGGGAACCATCCTTTCAGTGATAGTTATGGTGCTTACAATCAGCAGTTGAGATTTAATGCTCAAGGTGGACTAATGCCTTTACATTCACCAGGCAATATTAGAGCTGGAAATCTGCAACAGAGGTAGTACCACAAGTCACAACTCAGAAATGATGCAGCAAAAGCTGGATAGACATTTGCACTCACTAGGATTTTCTGTTCCATTTTGCGTCTTGTTTTTTTCTTTATTGTTTTTTGGAAAATTTGCGAGACAGCACCTTATAAAACCCGATTTTTGTGAGACCGCACCTTTTATGTTTAATTTTGCGAAACTGCACCTTTTAAGTCTATTTCTTTGCGAAGCTGCACATTTTCTCATTTTCGTCCAATTTTGACCACTATCCGGCATTAACCCGACCTTACTCTTCTCCTCCAATTTTCCCTCCAATTTTCCCCCCTTCCCCCCCCCCCAAAAAAACCCCTAATTTGTTAGGTCAAGTCAACATCGGAGAGTGGTCAAAAGTGGTCGGAAATGAGAAAAGGTGCAGTTTCCAAAGAAATAAACTTAAAAGGTGCAGTTTCGCAAAATTAAACTTAAAAGGTGCGGTTTCGCAAAAAACTAGTTTTATAAGGTGCGGTCTCACAAATTTTCCTTGTTTTTTTTATGAGTCTCCTGTCCATTGCCAAACTATGTGACATATTCAGGCTACAATGATGTAAGTTGTACACTTGTATCAAGGTTTCCTCAATAAATTACTAAATTTTATTTCACCCCAATTAATCTTCAAGCTATATTCCATCAATATTCTCCTATGAAAAAACTATCCAAAATTTTCAGATTTTCGAATGCAATTTCATGATGTCATCAAACCCGTCCCTAAACGAATAGACTAAAGAAATAACAAGACTCATATATACACAATCTATTAACGTATTTAATCAGTAGTTCAACCATCGACTTTTTGAAACTAATCAATACATGTACATCGCAAATTCACACGACTTAAACCCAAAATGTTTCATCAATAAAAACTTCTAGACTCATCTTTCATTCTTTCAATACTAGTGAAAGCTTATTCTTGGAATTTCTGCATAATAATAAAATACAAAGAAAGAAAACCGACCAAGCACATGATTTTCTCGCCATACCAAAAAAGCATCTTGATAAACTCCACCCTAGTAAAACACTACCCAAAAAAGAGTACCAAATATTTCTATTTACAACTTCATTAATTAATTAACATTTCTTAGCAAGAAATCTACTCCTATCTTTTTATCTTGTTCCATTTCTAATCCTCTTCTTCTTCAGAATTGTGCGTAATCATCAAGTTACAACTTTTCTCTGATGCAGTAGAAGCAAAATTCACGAGAATTTAAGTGTGATGGATCTGCAGAGAGTGAGGTTGCTGTTGCTGTTGTTTCTCTCTCTCTCTGCTCTCCTAATTGTTAGTGTTAAAGCTGGAGATATTGTTCACCAAGATGATGACACCCCCAAAAAACCTGGCTGTGAGAATGATTTTGTTTTGGTAAGTTTTTTTTTTGGATTATTTTTCTTAATTTTGTGCTCTACCCACTTTCTATTTTGGGGAATTATCATCTGGGTATCCCTCAAATTTTGGACTTTTCGTTGAATATAGCTAGAATTTAATGATATTGTTGCAATTTTCCTTTATTTTTTTTGCTGGGTTTGATGCTAAATTCACCATTTTTGTTTGGGAACTTGTTGTGCTTTACTGTTGTTTTGTATTCTTTCTGAATTGGGATACATGTAGCTTCATCTGTAAGCTTTTTGATTGTAGGATAGGAGTGGGGATGTGGTGTACTAAAGTTTGATGCTTTGACCTTAATTTTGAAATTAAGCTGGTTTAATGTGAAAGTTTATTGTTTTTTGTGGAATAGAGGTCATTTTGGTGTGAAATGGTTTGATATTTTGCAAGGACAAGGGTTTTGTCGGGCGAATGATGAATTTACTTCGACGATTTTAGAATTGCGGTTGTTTTCGTTTGCATGGTGATGATCACTCCTGGTTGGTTTTGCTTAGGTAAAAGTGCAAACTTGGGTTGATGGGAAAGAAGATGAAGAATTTGTAGGTGTTGGTGCAAGATTTGGTAGAGCGATTGTCTCAAAGGAGAAAAAGGCTAACTACTCTCACCTCACGCTGTCTGACCCACGCGATTGCTGCAGTAAGCCGAAGAATAAGGTTCCTATCCATCATCCTGTCTATGTTAAACTTTGAAGATACACTAGTTATCGTTGTCTGCTCATGAAATTATTGTCTTAGCTTGCTGGAGATGTCATCATGGTACACCGAGGGCACTGTAAATTCACCACCAAAGCAAACATTGCAGAAGCTGCTGGTGCTTCAGCCGTCCTCATTATAAATGACCAAAATGGTAAATATACATGCCTTTCACTGGATCAGCTGTTTAGTCAAATTCAAAGCACCTAAAAATTTCCTCTGCTTTACATGATGATGACTGTAATTATATCATTTGTGTGACTTGCGTTGACCGAAATGGATAGATCGACCATTAGAAGTATGTTATCTTTAATGTAAGCAAATGCAAGATTAGTGGATCAAACCGATCAATGCTTGGTGTTCTCTTCTTCTTTGACATGAATCATAAAGCGATTTAAGAATGCATAACCGAAGACGTCTATCAATTTATCACTCGCCTCTATAATATTTCAATGGCAGAGGTCTATCTTAATACCTTTCTGTTATGCTACCGTAGAACTGTACAAGATGGTGTGTGAACCGGATGAGACTGATATTGATATACATATCCCTGCCGTCATGCTCCCACAAGTTGCTGGTACAAGGTTGGAGGAAATGCTGACAAATGGCTCCTCAGGTTGGTTTCCCCTTCCTTTCCGGACTAGAGCATTACTTTAGTTTTTGTATCTATATGAATATTTGTATTATCATATATTCTCTTTTTTTTGCCATAGTTGTCTTCATGTTATGTCATGCAGGCGATTCACATTTCCAATCATTGAGTTGGGTTTCTAAATATTTTCCCCTTTTTCAGTATCTGTGCAGATGTACTCTCCTAAACGTCCAGTAGTTGACATTGCCGAAGTGTTCTTATGGCTTATGGCAGTGGGTACCATCCTATGTTCATCTTACTGGTCTGCCTGGAGTGCTAGAGAAGCAGTTGCTGAACATGAGAAGCTACTAAAGGTAAGTAGTTATTTTGATTTGCTCCCAGTTCGTAGTTTCCATTATAGATTATAGTGGAGTGGATAAAGATATTTTGCATTCAGCCATATAAGAAGTTGAGCCTTAGTTTCTTTTATCTCTAATTTTATTCCAAATGCACTTGTAGGATGCTTCAGAAGATCTCTCAAAGGAGAATTCAGGTGGCGTGGTGATGATCAGCACTATGTCGGCAGTCCTGTTTGTTGTTGTAGCTTCGTGCTTTCTTGTTATCCTTTACAAACTGATGGCATCCTGGTTAATTTTGCTTCTGGTGGTCCTGTTTTGCATTGGGGGTGCAGAGGTGAGAGTGAGACATGAGTTTTGCTAGTCCGCATCTATGACATTATTTATACTTTTCCTATTCAGTCCTAGAATCAACCACCTTTCTTTCTGCTAGTCGTTTGTAGCTTGTGCCTTGTGATTTTAGTGAGATACAATTAGAATTCTTATGTCAGCTACAATGCTGCTTCTAAATCAGGTTTTGAACGTAGACATTTGTTCTATGTGTAGGTGTACGTGTGTTGCCTGATTGTTGCTTGCTTACCTTTAAGTAGATATAAGATAGTTTTTTCAGATTGCAAACCCATTTAGTTAAGGCAAATGCAACAACCTTATTCATCAAAATTGGAATTTTTGAAGTCTAAGAATGGCATCTTACCTGTTCCCAACTTAAATTTTGGTCATTCTAGTTAAAGGGAAGAGAAAAGATTAGATATGCTATAGTATTAGTTTTCCATGAGACTGACTGCTATATTATGTCCTGTTTGGAGAGGTACATGGTATCCGGTTTAAGATGATTTTGGTTGTCAAAAATTACATATTTCCGTTGTTGTCAATTCTTTTCAAAGACATCCCAAAACACGGTTTTCACAATTTCCAGCCTTGGTCAAGTTTGTGGCTACTGGCTATTCTTGTTCCTGAGCAGAATAGGAGGGAAAACATAGGAAGATAATGATGTTAAGTAGTGTTTGACAGAAAATGATGTCAAGTAGTTGTTCACTGAAACTAGGGCAAGGTAGTTAAAAGTCATAAGATGTCTTACTCTTGGACATAAGAGAGTCACATTTGGAAGGATGTCTTCAGGTACCTAAACTGTCTACATTTGAAATAGCTAGATAAACCTTTAGAATATAAACAAAAGTGGAAGCCCTGAGTAGTATCTCCAGTCATACTATTCATCAATACTTATGTTTCTTTCTTTACTTATTTCAGGGCTTACAAACATGTCTGGTAGCTTTACTTTCGAGGTATATTTTCCTTATTTTCTTCAACTGTAGTGACATTTTGGTATAATGTGATGTGTAATGTTAACTCTTAACATAGGAATCCAATAACTTCCTTGTCGTTGCAATGCTTAACTTGGCACTTTTGCGCCAAAACACTTCATTAGGCTTGCCATGTCCTCTGACATGTTTACAGCTGTCGGTTGCAATGATAGCTGGCAATTGTGAAATTCTCCATGGCTGGATATTGCATAATACCCCGTGTGTATATTTAGCTTTTGTACCCCCTGAAACATTCTCAATGAGCAAGTAGTACTGTTTTGTCGAGCGATGACATATACTAATGAGCATTAGTGTATATAAGTCAATGAGCATTTGTTTTCAAGATTAGTGAATGATTTTCAATGTTACTGACTTATACTATAGATTACTCAGTTACATATATTTTCGCTCATCAAAAAATTTGCGGTTGCTTGTCAAAATATTGTTGTTTTACGCCTGGGGGTATGGCATAAGAATTGCCGTAGCTGGCCATTAAGGCTATTCTGAAGATAATTGCTTGATTAGCCAACCTTAAACAATTTTACGAGGTGTACCTATCAACTACTTGCTATGTTCTTGGTGCTTAACTACTTCTATAAATGAAGTTTATGTAAGCTACTCTTTCTTAGTTCCCGTAGGATTATGCAAATAAAAGCATATACATTTCAATATTGGTTTGGGATGGTGGGCTAGAGCCGGGGAGAAGTGCCATTGTATATATGTAAGCTTCAAGCCTATCCCTATGTGAGGCTTGAGTGCAATGCATCTTAGCTAGCTTTGGTGTCATTTGAGTCATTTTTCTTCATATGAATATATAATTGTTCTGTATTGCAGATGGTGTCAACCATTTACGCGGTCATATGTGAAAGTACCTCTTCTTGGAGCTGTATCGTACCTTACTTTAGCTGTTTCACCCTTCTGCATCACGTTGGCAGCCCTTTGGGGAGTCTATCGTAATCTTCACTTTGCCTGGATTGGTCAAGATGTGCTTGTAAGGATTTCATCACTGCATTGCGTTCCTGCCATTACAGCGTGAAATTTGAATTGTAGTAATGTACTTCATTTTATGGTTCAGGGAATTGCTCTGATAATGACAGTCATCCAAATTGTTAGAATTCCAAATCTCAAGGTAATAAATTGCACCAAATCATACTAGGACTGAGGTATCGTGCTGATTGATAGATGGTCACTTGGTCAGACACCTATGTCACCCTAATCCCCCCCGACTCCCTATCGGCAAATAACAAGACGGAGGAGAATAGGGAACAGAGGCGACTTACTGGTTTATGTATTATGCTATTTCTTCAAGAATTCCTCTCTAGGATCCTTAGTCCCTGGCTTTCCTGACGAGTTAGCTAGATAATGGCTCGTGCGTTTTTTTTTTCCTTTTTTCTGACAACTTTGGAGTTTAACATTTAGAGATTGTACTCTACTATTGAGATCTTCTTTCTTCTTCCTACAATAGTAGTACATGATTGGAGTCCCTTTCTTTCTTTCTCGACCTTTGGATTCTTTTGTTCAACAAATGCGACTTATTACTGTTCCATTCACAATTGACAAGTTTTTAAAGGGTGGCAGTGACTGACTACTTTCATTTTGTGGATCAGGTTGGTACAGTTCTCCTATCTTGTGCCTTCTTGTATGACATATTTTGGGTCTTTGCTTCTAAGAAGTTGTTCCATGAGAGTGTCATGATTGTGGTAAGTTATACCTCTGTATGGTAGCTTAGTTAAAGATTTCTGGAATGTGTCAACAGTTTCATGGAAACTACTTCGTTGTATCAGGTTGCCCGTGGTGATAAAAGTGGAGAAGATGGCATTCCAATGCTGCTAAAGATTCCACGCATGTTTGACCCCTGGGGTGGTTATAGCATTATTGGTTTTGGTGACATTCTTTTGCCTGGATTGCTTGTAGCTTTTGCTCTTAGGTATGAACCTTGTAGTATGCTGCTTGATGTTTTCCCATGTCTCAGGAAGCTGCGTGAATAATTTGAAACTAGTGTGCTTTCTAATTTATTATAAGGTGAATGAAGAATCCATAGACAAGCGTTATGCTTCTATTGAACACCAACCCTTTAGGCCTGTATGACAAATTTTGTCATTGTCTGAAGAATGCTATAAATGATGCTATATTTATGTTCATGTATTTTTGACAGGTATGACTGGTTAGCCAAGAAAAGTCTTCGGGCTGGATATTTCTTGTGGCTTATGTTTGCATATGGATTAGGTAAGTGAGATTATCTTACCCTATATTCCTGATCGTGTTCTTAAAATATGCCATAAATTGCACGGAGTAACCAGTACATTTAGCCATCGTTTCTTGATACTGTTTTCTCGGGTTCCTAGGCTTTTTGATATTGTCAGCACTTTGTTCCGTTTGACTGATGTCACCTGCATCCTCTTATGTTCCCCAACAGGTCTTCTCATTACTTATGTGGCACTGAATTTGATGGATGGACATGGCCAACCCGCTTTGCTTTACATCGTTCCTGCTACATTAGGCAAGTTTTACAGTATTATTTTCCCCAAACAGAAATTTAGGCTAGTCAAGAAGTTACTAGTTAGAGTAGTTATTAACAAAAATGCTTTTTGGTTGATATGGAAGTGCATACAGTATAGAAGTATTCTCATGTAAATGTCTTTTTATGCATATCAGGGACATTTTTGATGCTTGGAAGAAAGAGAGGCGATCTTAAGAATCTCTGGACAAAGGGAGACCCGGAGAGACCGTGCCCTCATGTTCGTTTGCATATGGCCGCTGATTCACCCCAAGACTTGTAGACGCCCTTTCGCAGAATTGCTCAAGAGGTGGTTAATCTTTGTGTAATTAGTATATTGTAGCTATATAATGAGCTAATATATCGAACAACCCTTCAACCTTCTGGTGCCTTAGCCCAGGTCAGTAATGTAAGATGTAATTTTCTCTCAAACAGCTATCTTCCACGATCACGGGCCTGTATGTGGTATTTTTCGAATCGATTACCTGAGATCAGGTGACTTGTCTAATCAATTTCCGGAGTTCAGGTGAGTTCTGTTGTTAGCATGAGCTTCTCCTATCTCGTAATATCATCTCCTAATATTCTCATATCATATCACATCGACTTGGTATGTTACATTTCTTCATTAAGTATATTTCCATAGAACTTATGAATTCATTAGTACTAATCTCATCATTAGCTGCTGATATAATGTCTAATAATTGAGCCGTCCAGTAACATCATGCAAACGAAGGTCAGATAACATATGATATTCAAAATCGAAATACAGCCGTTTTATTCCTTTGATAAACATGAAATAAAAAATACTAATTTAGGGTAGGTATTACTAGCTAATTATGTAATGTCCTACAGCCAGCATGATATATTGTCCCGCATATTATAACGGATACTGAGACTTAAACTTGTGGTTGGCTCTTAATTGCCTAATTATGTTGGCCGGTGTGTTTTTCAATTATATTGTGTATAGCAATGTTGCCAGATTATGGTGAAATTTCCGATCATGGAGAGGGGATGTATGCCAGTTCTCAGTCTAACCCTGTAAAACCGAAGTTGCTTCTAAAGACAAGATAGTAACATACTCTCGAGGACTCGAAATATTTGAAGTAGCCCGTACTCCCGGAGACCCGGATACTCCCCTTGGTTCGCCGTTGTTACTATTTGTACGAGCAATCGATTCCAACATTTATAAGGGGAGTAATGCAGGGGACATTACTTGAATTACTTGGTGCAAAACAACACGTAGGGATGCCACTGTCCTGAGATTTAGAGGATATTGCGTATGAGTAAGGCTATTTGTATATGTGATATACATCATTAAACATATATGGGGGTAATATGAGTATGTTTTATATTTTTATGTGGTGAGATTGAGGAGAGAGTATTGGAATATGGTGGGACATGTGAATAAAAAATTAGGAATATACATTTAGAATTTTAGAAATATATATGGATATACATTAAGACTTTCTCATTGCGTATAGAATACAATATCATGCATGGTTGTCAAAGGGTCACCTAATGACTAACTTCTCGACTTTGTGGACCTAATAAAACTGTAGGAGATCTTTGCATGTGAAATGGGCCAAACCACCATCTTGGTTTTCTATATTCGTGAGTTGTCTTCACCATCATACATTATCCAATTTGTGTGGAGTACTATATCATATGCGGAACTACGATTTAGAACACGGGGTTACCAAAATAATCAGGATTCAAAACTCGTCTGCATCGGTTTTCAAACTTAAGCACCCCGAACCGAAGCAGTGTTCTCTATTTGTCCAATGAGTTGGTATGTTGGATGTTGCAATGTCCTATTGTCCTTGGTCTCGAGGCTAGTTGTCATGATAAACTTTGGCGAATAGTAAAGCTCAAGGACCACAAGTTTCTATGATATCATACCAATGTCCATGCCATAATATAAGAACAGCTATCTATACAAAAAAGTGGCCTGCATGTACCCCATCCCCCCATGTGCTCTTTCTTAGCTATCACTTTCCTCAACGGGCATATTATATCATCCTCCAAACAGCTAGAGAATTCTACTCAAACATCAAAAGAGGGTGAAAGACCCTAACCCTACTACCCAGCAAGAGTCACATTGTGGTTTTACAGCGATTAGTCGAGGGTTTATCCAATGCGCATTAAAGATAATCGTCGTAAATTTTTCGTTTTTTTATAAAATGGTGTAATAAGCTAGTGTAGATTAGCCTCATTTAGAGAGGATGAAAAAAGAGGAATAAAGGGTGGAATGAAATAGAGAATTGAAATACTAGTAAAGTAGAGGGAAGTAGGGAACAACACTCTGGAACTGATGAGAACAAACAAAAAAATGATACCTATAAAATGCAAAAGAAATTCTGTCAACATCCCTCCCACTTTCGAGAAATCCTCTTCCCAATCATATACTCCCTCCATTTCATTAGGTTCTTTGCATTTCGTTTGAATCTGTGAGAGGAATTCAAACGAGATGCAAATAACCTAATAAAATGGAGGAAGTAATACAACTCAATTCCAATTCTTTAATACTTTAATTACTCAATAACATAGCATTATACTTTCTAACTAAGTACTGATGAGTGACATGACAACTAATGAGAATCACAAATTAGCTGATGAGAATCACTAATTAATTAGCTTATATTATCTTCATTCTTAGAAAATTAGACATTACATTATTCACACATTCGATAATTTAATTTCATATTCAGGTATTTGTGTGACATCATTTTATATATCATCCCAACATTATTATATTCTAGTAGACTGAGCTCGTAAAGTACAATAAACTATATTCCTCTAACATATTCAAACTTAACAAATGAAAAGAAAACGTAAATACTCGACACTGGACTCTAAGTCGTTAACCATTAGACCAATACCTCATCGATTATCCATTCAAACCTAACAAGTGAAGAGAAAGCGGGATTATCTTACTTACGAGTATCTTATTCAATAATTCGACAGACGACAGTCCATATCAAATTGTTAACCTCTAGACTAATACCTCATTAATTATCCATTCAAATTAATAATTGAGAAAGTACAACAAATGTAATGACAATTCTTACAGAAAAGGGTTTTCCTTTCCAACCTGTCTATAAAATGTGACATTTTCCCACAAACTCCTGTCACTAACATCCATTTTCACAGCAAAATCTCATTAGAAAAAAAAAACCCAGAAATCTAAAAAAATGGAGGGGAAAGAAGAGGATGTGAAGTTGGGAGCAAACAAGTTCTCAGAGAGACAACCAATAGGAACATCAGCACAAACAAAGGACTACAAAGAGGCACCCCCAGCACCATGGTTCGAACCAGGGGAGCTGCAGTCATGGTCTTTTTACAGAGCTGGCATTGCTGAGTTCATAGCCACCTTCTTGTTCCTTTACATCACTGTTTTGACTGTTATGGGTGTCAAAAGAGCTCCCAATATGTGTGCTTCTGTTGGTATTCAGGGTATTGCTTGGGCTTTTGGTGGCATGATCTTTGCCCTTGTTTACTGTACTGCTGGTATCTCAGGTAATTTCTTTTTACTTTTTTTACTTTCTTGTCTCGGGTTTTAAGTTATTGTAAGACGGTCTTATAGTAGCATGATGTAGTTACTTGTTAGGATTGTCTTACTTGAGCTTTGAATTTTGACTATCTTGTACTACTGTTAACTTAAAGTTGAAGTCTTTATGCTGTTTATGTTTTGTGTTAGTTGCTGAACTCTATAATAGGAAGTTTGGTGTTCTTGTTATTTGCTTGATTGGGGTTTCCTCTTATTAGTGGTTTATTTGTTCATGAGACTGTTAATTTGTGTTGTAATTAAGGGGGAAATAAGAGACCTTTTTGTTTACAAATAATCAACTATGAACTTTTATGAAAGATTAGAACTTTTTGATATTTCAACCCTGTTGGTATTATATCTAGTTTCATAGAATAAAAATGATAACAATTAAAAATATTTACTCCGTATGTGTTAAGTTTACATGGGTTTTTTTTGGTGTTTGACTAGTTCATAAAGATCAAATCTTTTCCTGTTGAAGCCCAAATTGGAGATTTAAGCTTAGATTTGAATTGATTTATGATATTATATGACTCATTATATGAATTAATAGCTTATTCAGTACTAATTCTTGTACTTGGTATAATATCCTTGTATAATTTGTTGGGTATTTGGTGGTAGATATAAAACTAATTGTGGGGAAAATGGGCAGGTGGGCACATAAACCCAGCTGTGACCTTTGGGCTGCTATTGGCAAGGAAGCTGTCCTTGACAAGGGCACTCTTCTACATGGTGATGCAGTGCTTGGGAGCCATCTGTGGTGCTGGTGTTGTCAAGGGGTTCCAGCCTAGCCCATATGAGGTGCTTGGTGGTGGTGCCAATGTTGTGAACCCTGGCTACACCAAGGGTGATGGCCTCGGTGCTGAGATCATCGGCACTTTCGTTCTCGTCTACACCGTCTTCTCGGCTACTGATGCCAAGAGGAGTGCTAGAGACTCCCATGTCCCTGTAAGCCTTAATTCTTCTCTTAATTCATTTAAATTATGCATGCATCATGTGGTTCTATTGTTTTATTCATTTTGAATTACACAACATAATTCAGGGTATGTAAATTGATAATGTAGAGGATCAAGGTTGGCCTAGTGGATAGAAACTCAACCTGACTGGAGGTTGTCCCGGGTTCAAATCTTCATACCCCCACCCCCGCAGCATTAGCTGCTCCTTTGTACCAAAAAAAAATTGATAATGTAGAATGTTCGAGTTTCGACCATTAGGCCGAATTCTTATGTCCTACTCCGTAAATCCTAACCACCATTTCATTAGAAGAAACAAACATAACAGTATGTAACTCGATGATGTTATATAATGTTCGAGTTTTAACCACTAGGCCGAAATCCGATGATGCTTTGACCGGGGCCGAATAGCGAATAATGTGCTTAGAATATGGTTGTTACAAAAGTATAGTACCATAATCTTTGAAATGAAGTGAAATGTAATTTAGGCCTTTGGTTTGTACAAAAGCAATTACACCTAGCTGTTCTTTTTGAACTTTTGATGCCCAAAGATAAAAAAAAAGGGCCAATAAGGGTGGTTTGGTGTGTTCAAAACCAGTAACTTTTGCCTTTCAAAGCAAAACCTTGTGAAGTTTGGTTATGTTTTGTGGAGGGTAGGGTCAGCAAGCATGTGACTAGCTAATTTGAGCTTAGGTCAGGGTGAAATCAGAGGAGTGTTATGTCTTTTAATGTTGTGGTGCTTGATGAGATAATAAAGCTGATTTGGCATGTGCCTTGTTTGGATGTTTGTTTGTAATGCTAACTGTATAATGCTTGTTTTACATGGAAATGTATGGGTTAAGCCATTAAACATATAGGAATCCAATATGGCAGCCACCAAAAACAAATCTGGAATGTTTGTGTTTTGAGTTTTGACAATGGAGACAATATTGTGTTACAAAATACAAAATACATCACTTTCCAAAAATGTTCTCACCATGTTGTGCGATTTGTTTCCCTGTTTCTTTTATGTTGGGAAATCGGTTGTGAATAAACCAAGATTCGTCCCATCACTCACGAGCCTTGTAAATATGATTGAAAATAAGGGGAAGGATATTCGGAAGTGGAAGGTGTTTTAACAATTAACAATTTCATATTTACTCTCCGAAGAACGCTACACCGGTTGGTCGAGATTCAAGTCTTCTATCTTGGAAGAATATTAATTTAACCATTAGCCACCCCATTAGCCATTAGTTAGGCTATCCACGTCAGCAATGATGTCATGAGAGGAGTCAGAGTCGAACTCCTGACCTATTGTTCATATTTGACTTACCAACCAATAGGCTAAGCTGTTTTTTATGAAAACAAATAAGAGAACTATTATATGTATGTAACTGAAAATCCAAGGGCCAATAATCCTTAAATATACTCCCAACAATT
>JBBYHQ010313631.1:0-16786 GCA_038382645.1 Spergularia azorica | reverse complement strand
CCACCAGGCCCATTCCATTATAAGTCACCCAGAGAGCCAGATGTTCTACCTAGCGGCCACCCGGTAAATCCCAAGACGAAAATACTCATCCCTCTATACGCAATGGGAAGAATGACAGCAATATGGGGCGATAATTGCTCCAAATTCGAGCCTGAAAGATGGATTACAGAAGGAGGGACGATTAAGCATGAGCCATCAAACAAGTTCTTTGTATTCTATGCTGGCCCCAGAAGTTGTATAGGGAAAGAGGCAGCTATGACACAGATGAAGATGGTAGCAGCCACTTTGATTCATAATTTCCGATTTGAACTAATTGAAGGTCAGACTATCGAACCAGATGTCTCGATGATATTGCATATGAAGCATGGGTTAAAGATGAAAGTATACAATAGATGGACCTGAGAGTATGGACACACACAATCCCCCAGAGTATCCAAAGCTATGCTCATGATCAGATTAGATCAGATTAGATCAGATCAGATTAGTTCGCCTCTCAATCTTTATATTGGACTGATTACCCTTTATCTAGCTAGTATATTCTCTGTACTGATGTATGGTGTATTTTTGAAACTCAACATTTGATTGTTTCTAATGTTTTTAGCTTCGGTATAATTCGTTTCAATTTAAACAGTCTAAGTCTTTAATTTATATCTAATCCTAGTACAATTCCTCTGCACCTCTACCCCAAACCCCGCCTTGGTGAAAAGAAGCTATACCGATGATCAGATCACTTCACCTCTCAGTCTTCTCTGGGAATGATCTCTCCTAAATTAGCTAGTATATATGTCAAGGTTGTAATATTAGTAGTTTTTCAACTGTTCAAGTTTATGGTTATACGGAGTATATAGTACCCTATATTTTATCTAGAACTCACATGATGCTGAGTTATAATATAAATGTGAAATGCAGTAGCGTGTGATGCTACATAGAAAGAGTAGCTTACCATTAGAAGCAGTTAGCAGTGCACTGCCTCGTGCAGGATTAACTGATTCGGGTCCGGCCCTTCCTGCTAGGCTTCTCAGGATCCAATCTTTGTAATTAACCCTGGGAAAACCAGAAATGCAATTGTAGTTAACATATTCTATAAATCTATTGGAACTGGAGAAGGGCTGTTACAGGATTGTACAGGTAAAGCCTGCAATATCGAAAACCAGACCTAACAATCGATCCTGCACTGTCAAAACCAGATCACGCGTTTCATAATTCCTAAGTTCACCAATATTCCTATTTCCTAATTTCGTGTTTGCCTTCATAACTAACTAAATTTGTCACACAAACACAACTAAATCTGTATCAAATCTAATAGACTGACAGCAAATTTCATGCAGAAAGACGCAAATTGCGAATTCGCAGTCAATCAAACAGGTAACGTGCAATAGATATAATCACAATAGAAAACAACTCCGAAATTCTGACAATAACCCAGAAAACATAGTTTTGGAATTGTATGATTTCTACCGTTTTTACTGCAAACAAACACCATCCTAGTCACATTGACTACTTGCGAAGACGAACTACCTTGACCTTAAACCCATGTTTCATACGTAGCATTATCGACACATTAGGAACAACAGGAAATCCTTCGACAGGTTCGATACGATAGTTTTTTATCACAGTTGCCGCAACAATCTTCAATACCGTTAAGCCCATGTCTTTCCCTACGCAGCTTCTCGGCCCTGCATTAAACACTAAGAACTTGTACGCCGGCTCATGCTTGATTTTCCCTTCCTGTGTTATCCACCTCTCCGGCTTAAACTCGCAACAATCCTCCCCCCAAATCGACTTCATTCTTGCCATAGCGTACAAACTGAAGACGACTTGCATGCCAGGCATCACCTGATGTCCACTTGGGAGCACGTCAGCCTTAGTAGGACTCTTGGCCACAAACACCACACGCGGATACAACCTTAACGCTTCGCATAATGCACCATGAAGATAGATTAATTTGCTGAATAATTCTCTCGAATTTTTCGAGAAATCCTCTATCGGATCATCCATCATTTCTTCGAGCTCTACTCGAATCTTAGATTCTACTCGTGGGTTCTTTGAGAGGAGGTAAAGCAACCACGATACTACAGTGCTGTTACCTGTTCCTGCTATAATAAAGTTGAGAGCTGTGTCTCTCAAAAATTTATCATCCTTCAATTTCTCTTGTACAATTGGATTTTTCTCGTTTTCTTCCATGTATAACTTCAATAAATCAGTGCCATCCTCAACGATGTTTGCCGTAGCTGAATTCGTGCTCATCTCTAATAACTGTGATCTCTTAATATCAATGCAATTGTAGATGAAATCGTCAAGGATTTTCCAAGCTTCTTTATGCTTCTTTTCTAGGCCTATGCCTAACCATCTTTGTAATTTCCATACACAAGACGGTAACACATGACGATTAAAGATTACCTCCTCAACCTCCTCCAAAGCCTTACGGACAGGAAGGCTAGGGAAATCAATTGAAAGCGATTTTGGATCGAAATCCACTGAGACAGAGGACATTGTGTCAAATGCCAACCTTCCTAACAAATCTTGCAGATCAATTTCAATACCTTGCTTTGAAACAAGATCGAGGACGGGTATTAGTCCACCCTCTATTTTCTCCACAACTATGTTCACCACAAATTGATGGAAGTTAGGGTGAGTCACAAAAGATTTCGCCAAATTTCGATGATACTCCCAAATGGAAGAGTCTGTGTTGGAAAATCCATAACCTATGATGTCAAAGATGTCCTTAAACTTGGGACCGTTTGGATAATTACCAAAGTTCTTGCTCATGACATGGTGCACGTTAACCGGGTCGGCCGTGACCAATAGGTCCGTGTTTGGGAACCATGGACCCTTGAACACAAAACACGATTGACCTTTAGACAGTTGTTCGACCAAGTAGTCGTGAATTCGATGAATATTCACGAGTACTGCTGGAAGCATCCCTACTACAGGCTAATTTGAAGGCAACCCATTTTTATCGTGTAATAAGTAATAGTATAAGAAAACAAGAGCAAGGAGAAATGCAGGGCTTATTTCAATCAAGTTCTCCATATATTAGAGTAAGGAGAAACTAAAAGCTAGGGTGTCTTATGTATTTGCGGATAGTGTAATTGCACATTGCGTATTACGAGTGTAGTGTATATGATTTATTTGCTCATGGAAAGCCCTCCCTTTTATAGAAGAAACTTTATTAAGGTTGCAGCTAAAACCATGGCACCAATGTACACGCACCTGACTAAGACTGGCGGGCCCCTATACATTAGTGTCATGGCAATAGGGTCTTCGTTTATTATCTACGGTTTAAAGTAATGCATACCAGCTAATAGGTGGTTCTGAGGGTTTCGGTGGCCAGTTGTGGTCACCGGTGTTGTCCCACGGTGGCCGGCAGGGTTGGCCCCGTGTTGGCCCAAAATCAAATTGGGTAAAGGGTTTAGAGAGAAGTATGAGTTTAGAGGAGAAAGAATGTTAGCTTTGACTGGGAGACTGATAACCCAACCCAAACCCTCTCAACATATCCAAACCAAACTTCAACAAGAATTGAAAGACTGATCAAGTAGTTGATGCTATGCATTATCATTAACACACCAACAATGACATCACAACCAGCAGTGGACACAAAAGAAATGAAATGAAAATAAAATAACAGTTTTCGAATTTTTGTAGGCGCCAATAAATCAAAAGGATTTGGATTGAAACAGAACATCTAGAAACCAAACACGCTGTAAAAGATAGAGTTACGAATTTTGATCCATAGTATTATTGTTAGTATTAATCAGCCAACTCACATTGAATAAGTAGCCAGCCAGTATGAATGCAAGTAATTAATTAAGGAATGTGTTGGCCTCGATGGTTACCTGTACTACTGTAGAATGTAGACCTTAAGTCATTAAACTCCAACTCATTAGCCTGCAAGGGGAAGAGATCAACAAATAATTGGTATAATGTATTAGGTTTCAACTAATTACATCAGTTTCCTGCTACCATTAATGGCATAAAATCTCAAGAAAAGTCTCAAAGGTTTGATTTAGCGTTGGTGTGTTATTCCACCAAATTAAATTTCAGGAATTTAGCTCCTACCAAAAGTGTAGAAACTGTCATTTGTCTGAAGAATGATATTTTACTCCTGAGCTGAAATTGTTACAGTTTGCTAGGCAGTCTTCACTAGCATAACGTTATAGAGGGTCAGCAATACTCAAGGTTTACTATAGAGGTCATGTATCGATTCATGTACCACTAAGTTCCATTACCACACGCCACCCCACCACCTCTCTTTGTATTCTCAGTTGCATTCCCTTTCTTTTGGTTTGCCCTACCCACTCTTGGCCTAACCCTTTACCATTTGGAGCACCTCAATTTGCCTCGCCACTAATGGGTTGCTTATCATGCATGATAAATTATCTCGTTATTAGTCCAAAGAAAAAATTGAAATTAATCCCACCAGCTAACCCTCGCTCATTCTCCATATGATGGCCCTTGCACTCCGATCCCCCCACCCCCCTAATCATCATTTCTAAAAAAGTTGATGGCATCCCTAAATAGACAGATCAGATGTACGCCTTAGCTCCGATTTCCCTAGCTCATTGGTCCTTTCTGTACATACCATAAGACGAAGAGAGTACAGGGCTACATGACTTGACGGGATCTGAAACAGAAAGATCGGGCAATAAGAAAGTCACCACTGACTCCCCACAGTAATTATAAGAAACATTATCTAGCTGTAGAAGAAAACAGTTTTTAATGCCTAATCATATTATCATAGCCTCACTTGGTATTCACACATATACTGTGCCGAGGTGAAAGGAAAAGAATCACACCCTACTTTCATGTAAAACCAATGACCATTGTACGGTTTACTCCAAAGGTACTTCATCCTTGGGGTTAGAACTTAGATTACCCCATTTGGCTAAAAAACAGAAAGGAGACAAAAACAGAAATGGAATGTTTTGAGATCAAGAGAAGTAACCAAGTCAGAAAGAGTCTGTCCACGGCCTATCAGGTAGTGCTATTAGAGTCTCCTCTACCACAGACATGCCACTCCTGCTAGGCTTTTCATGATTCACTTTATGAAAGCAGGTATATATGGGAGAACCAGGAACCCAACATAACAAAAACTAGGCACAAAGAAGTAGTTACCAAGATCTATAAATAAAAATGTGTAAGGGGATGCTAAAGCAATGATGAAAAGGCTATGGTTTTGGTTGAACCTGTGGAAGTGTGCAAGTATTGTGTGCATTAGTGAAGGAGATGAAAAGAGCACTAGTGATCACAATGTGATATTGAACATCATGCCAACTACACCTCTATCTAAAGAAACCAAAGCAGCTAAATATCATATTATCGTCATATATATCACTCAAAAAGACAGAAGGAAGAAATTTTCACCTCTTAGCATGTAGATACCATAAGCGTCTTCTAACTCCAGGAATCCAGTGAATATCCAGCTGTCAAGACGAAAAGACAGAAGGCATGCATAACACTCATAAGGTAGAAATCCAAGATCAAAATTCAGAAAGTTTAAACTTATTAACAGTAGGAAAAACATGGATCATACAAGTAATCCGGAGAGCTATCCTATCTCTTTCGATATGAAATTTTAAACTCAAGCACACAGACAAAAAGTCGTGTAAATGGGGAAGAAGCTTGATATGCAAGCAACCACATAGTGAACCAAAACCATAGTTTTCCCCCAAGTAGTATATGATGTTCGTGTACAGCAAGTGGTAAATCCTCACTTAGCTCATCATAAATGTATTCAAGCACCACCCAGGCAGAAACCCCAGAATCAGGCATTGGATAAACACCATAAAATATTTCATGCTAACAGGATATTGCTCTTACAATTTCGTCCACCCCAAATCAATCAAAATTATGTCTCTCAGTACGACTATGGTAACCCTAAGTCACACATCTTATAGCTTTTGCTCACAAGCCCAAACACCCAACCACAAGGGTCTAGGGGGTCACAAAAGGCACACAACAGAGGAAACATCTATAAATCTATAAGGTATGCTACCCTAAATCCATGAACTAAGACTGTTACTTCAAATTGATAGGGCTAGCTACCCCGAGAAAATTAACATGCACCCCCAAGCCCTCAATGATCAAGCATCTCCGCGCCCACTACCTCACGCCCCATCCTCGTTACCATGTAATTAGATATCCATTGAGATCAAGGCAATCATCTTCGTTAACTAAAACCCATGTAATTATCATTACATCCTTGGATGTAATCAACTACTCTCTCTCTCTCTCCCCCGAGCGAGTCCCTTTTCTCCCTCCCAATTTTCACATTTTTGTACTAATTTCATTCCATTACATTGCAACGAGGATTACACCCAGCCAAACATAACCTTAGGGTTTGTTCAGTAAACACAGACACCGCCAGAACGCCTCTAAGTTTTTGTGTAGACATGACTTGTCGAAATTTAGGGTGAGAAAAGAATGCAGGGTCTGACACAAGAAAAATGGCCAATTCTTCGACAGCGAATTGGGGACGATGAGAATCGAACCACCAATCTCGCAGCCGTAAAGATACAAGTGCAATCAACTTCCAATGACTTTGCCATAGAACTACCCCTACCAATCTAAACAAAATACAATAAAATTCTCGTAAACTAATTCTTAAAGCGCGCACATAACAAGTAAACTACAGACAAATCATCACCTACAAAAGATTAAACGCAAAATTGGGGAACAAATTCGTGTATTTGCAGGGGGTGGTGCTGTTGCGGCATTTCATCAAACAGCTAACAGGCAACAGAATTAAACCAATTAGAAAGCACAATTCAAAATTCTGGGAACGACCCAAATCATAAAAGATTGCAGTTGCGTGATCTATACACTTTTAATTTGCAAAGGCATGGAATCATAGAAGCAGAGTGTACCTGCAAACGTAGAGCTTTCATTTGTTTTTCTAAGGTATCCGCCACAACCCCCACAGCTGATTTTTCGGAGGAGGGAAAAGTATTTTTGTTCAACGTTTTTATATGCTCGGAATTTCATTAGAGGGTAATTATGTCATTTACACAGTGCAATGGCTAACAACTCTCTCGATCTTGTAGACGTATTACGAATTGGTTTTTCTAATAGAACCTCGCTAAAAAATTGTAGACATGTGTTTGTAATTTACGGTTTTTTGGACACATTGTCATTTAAGAATGAGCGGTATCTTTAGCATCCAATGTTAGTTATATATAGGTTGAAATTCGAGAAGATACGATGAACAAAACTGCCTAGGGTGGTAAGACGCAGTTACTATTACACTAAGTATTGTAAGCATGTGAGGTATGCACCTAGACTTTAAATTTCGTGGTAACAAAGAGATGAAAAATTTTGAAATCAATACAAGATTATAGGATTAATAAAGATTCTAAATACTGTAATAAAGATTCTAAATACTGTATTGAGGTTCAAATTTACAAATTTATATACTCCCTCCATTCAAGTTCACTCTTCCTATCACTTTTCGGCACGCACTTTAAGGTGCGATTCTACCTATGTTTGAAATTACTTAAAATTCTATAATTTTGTGAAAATCACTATTGACATTTAATCTTGTTTGTCTAAAATTTTTGGAATTTTACGTAATCTCTAACATAGAGAAAACCGCGCCTTAAAGTGCGTGCCGAATAGTGTTAGGAAGAGTGGACTTGAATGGAGGGAGTATTAGAAATTACTCGAATAATCGACATTGTAAATTGTGATCACAACCCTTTGTAATGAGCTAACTTCATCCGTGATTACATAGTGATGCTTGGATGATTGGTGGAAATATAAGTCAAAGTCAATCCGCCATTGTGAAAAATGGCACATTATGTTTTGGACAAGGACATGAATGTGATGATGAACATTAAACTTTGTTTGGATAATAAAAGTGGAGTGATAGGGAGAGGGAATAAGGCTAATCACTAATGTATGATTTTGCATTATTCTCCAATGATAGACTATTGGAAAAATATACTATGTATAGAAACCTTATTCAACAAATAACCAACATTTCATATTGAGCATTATCATACATAGTAGCATATGACAAGAAGATGCCAAGAAAAGCAGTTAAATAAGGAGCCAACAACCGTGGGCGGCCGCCGAAAACACTCATACACTATCTAACAATGTAGAGTGGTCGGATGTTGTAACCTGAGATAACTAGTAGTAGAATCACACATTTTATAAGGCCCTGGTTATGGTAAGTGGTTACTGGAAGGACAATAACTAGACAAGACTCTTCAAGACCGAAAAATAGCAAAGCTCATAACATAACATGGGGGGAGGCCATGATCCATGTAAATTGCATGTTATGATGCAATTGATAAACATGCTTGCAGAGTAGTTTGAAGAGTTTACGCTCAACTTCGTAATATTTGGTTAATTTTCCGAGTGGATTATGTATGTATTTAGGTTCCCTCACAAGTTTTAACTTTGGTGCACATAGACCAGGATTCCTATTAAGCAAGTGGAGTACTTGTCTATTTTTTAAAAAATGCATTTTTTTTTGTACACAAAAACAGCTAATAATGATGCGGTGGTCGGAATATGAGGACTCCAAGCTAAAATGATCGTGTACTATTGTACATAATGGTCATTGTTTCTCCATGTTACCTTCCCACTTCAATCCCGAAAACAATCGATCGACCACCCCAACTTCCAGCACCGCAAGAAACAACACGTACAACCACTACCAGTCCACTGCGCATGAGCCTATCCACTCCGACCGATTGGTGCCACTCGGAGGCGCAAATGAGGATCTCAGTGGCTGTAATGGACGTGGAGGAGTGCGGTGAGGGAGAAGGCAATTGAGAGGTTTGTTTACTTTTCTTTTTCTTAGATATGTTAAGTCTTTTCTAACCATTGATATGTTCCAAAGAGAGAGAATATGGACTGCTCCACGCAGCGCTCTCCTTAGCGTGTGGATCACACCGTTTTCTGGCATTATCATTTCCCTTGAGGCCATGATATATGGAATATGGATAAATTACTAGAATTTGAAGAAATCCACCCCATAGAGTTATCAAATAAGTCCATATGATCAAAATCCATTAGCAAATCACTAAGGGGGCGTTTGGTTCATCGTTTTTGGAGGGATTGGTAACGGATTCATTCCCCCAATCCATTACTTGTGTTTGTTTGCAATTTTTTGGTCTTCCAATCCCTTTCCAATCCCCCAAAAATGAATCCCTCCAAAAACCTAAGGTTTCATAATTGAATCCTCCCTTCCTCTCTCTCCTCCCACACCCCAACCCCACTACATCCAACACCACCTCGCACCACCTTGCACCACCATCGCCGATGCACGCCCCACCACCACTGCCGGCGGAGACATCACCGGTCGACCGCCATCACTCCGGCGACCCTTACCATGAAATCATCATTCATATATTTGAACCAAACAACATTTAAAAAGAATGATTCTTGAATCCTTTCCTTAATCCAATCTCTTTCCATTCCCAAATGTGAACCAAACGCCCCCTAAATCCCCTACAAAATCAAAATGAAAATATTTGAAAAGATCGAATCCAAAGTACAGTACACATGGAATCCAAAAGGATACGTTTGACAAGTCTTAAAACTTCACAAGCACAACAAAAACATCGAAAAAACAGCCAAACTCCAACCAAGGGCGAAAGAGCGTGTGGAGTGGGGGTAAAACCGTAAAATCACAATTTACAAATACTCGTAAAAGACACGACGACAACACTCAGCCATACCCATACTCTCTCTATATAACACCAGACACCACCACTGAATTCATCAATCACGTCACACTCCCCACACCTCCATTTTTCTCTCTCCTCTCTCCTCCAACAAACTCCCAACACTTTCTCTATTTCTCTCTCCAAATTACAACTAACTCCTTCCTCTTCAACCTACATCCATGGAAGATCGCAAGGACAAAGAGGTAATATTACTCTTCTTCTCCTTCTCTTTCCTAAACTTTAAAGCTTTGAAGTGTATTTTTATATTAATAATTTAATATCAGTAGTAAGACTGTATTATCGTATGAGGCCAGTTAATAGTTTAGTTTTGAAAATTAATAGTTACTTTTGAAATGTGTGAGATGTTTCATCGTATGAGACCTTGTGATATACGCTTACACTTTGCTTGTAAGCGATCTTTGTTATTTTGGTTTTGGTTTTAGGTTTAATTCTACATTTTTACGTATGTGAAATAGCAGTAATTTTAATTTAGTAAAAATTAAGGTCCGTTGATTTTTCTATGAATTGCATGTCAAACTTCTGAATTTTGTTCCCAAATGCGAAATTTCTCGGAAATTTGATGAATTACAGATATATGTAATTTAGTTTAGCGGCCGGCTAATTTTGTCAAATTATTTGACTTCTTTAGTTGGAAGAATAAGCAAAAAAGAATACAATATCATTGTCGGTTCTTGTTGTCGTGTCGTGTCAACTTTTGTCATCTCCATAGCAACATATTCTTTCTCTTCGGTTCTAAATGATCTTCCACTTCTCGTATTTGTGGTCGTTGTGTTTTGTGACCCCACATCTATTTCATACTTTAAATTTTCCGCCACATCTTACTAGCTATGGAATTAAAGGGAGTATGATTTTGTGTTATGGAATGGTTCATTAATCTAAATCTTATTAGTAAGTTGTCAAAGTTGCCGACTTTTTATTTATTTTGTTGTGTATATACTATATAGTATCTATCTCTATCAATACCGTCGTATGAGACTATGCGTAGATTATAGTTCAAGTGATGTGTACAGTCTGTGGACACGATTGAGCTGTGTTGTGTACAGCCACCCTATTGTAAGCGAAAGCGAAAGCGACTACGCGTTTAATGTTATCAGTTATTAACATCAACAATTAAACAAACCCAGCTACAAATTATTAGATAATTTGAGCATATTAGTTTGTTCAGCGGGTCAGACTTTTGAGTTAGTTAAGAATAATGTAGGTAACACAAACCTGCTGTTTTTTATTTAATCGTATCGGCTTTTCTTCTAGAGTATTAGCTGGAAAGTTAGGCGTAGGAGGTTGTATTAGGGGATAATTAGTCAAAAACATACTTTATATTAGATTATTAGGATACTCCTATGCAACAACAATGGTTGATCATCGAGGAGTATATTATTATGAGTACTAATTATTAACCTTTTAAGAATTCCCTTGCGAAAATTGGAGTTTGATTATAAAAGAGAGATTGAGCAAAATACTAAGAGAAGTGTGAGGTCGTGTATTGTTAGAGTATTACATCAATTATTGGGCCTCAACCATCAGTTTAAGCTTTTGGCTGGAATGGTTCCGTAACATGTATCATGGTAAATTATCGAGACAATCTTAGCTATAGTATCAACTCCTACCGAAAAATGGGATTTTGTTGTTGTTGTTGTTGTTGTTGCATCCTTCTATGGTACTATTTGATTTCTAGGAAATATTTGTATGGTGTCAAGAAAGATGTGCAAAAACTATGGACTTGTTGGAATTGGAAATGGTCAATAGTTGGAACTAGGAAGTTATATGAGGTAGATGGCAGGATTGCTTAAACTTCTCTGTTTGTGCTTTTAAGGTTTCTCGAGGATTTAAAAACATAGGGTTTGACATTCCCTTGCATTTTACTACTACTCCACTCACTAGAAGTACTAAACTTCATTGGAGAATAAAACAAGTCTTGATCTCTTAAACTTTGATTATTGATAAATTTGGGTTTTTTTTTTAACGCAGAAAAATACGTCGTGGTTATCTGTGCCACAATTTGGAGACTGGGACCAAAAGGGAGGAGCAGCGTTCCCGGATTACTCGATGGATTTCTCGAAAATTCGAGAAATGAGGAAGCAGAACAAGAGGGATCCTTCAAGGGCCAGTCTTGGTACTGAAGAGGAGTTCATCAACCCAACCGCTCCCGTTAATAATAAAGCACGCGATGACGATGAACAGCATTTTGTTCAAACCCACTCTCCAACTGTAAGTTTCTTCAACTGGCTTTTCCTCCCGCCCCCTTGTATGATATGGACTGTATGGTGCTCATCTATCCTGATTGTTTGTGGATGGTTCATTATTGTTGGTATCTGCTTTTTTGTTTGTGGTATCAGTTGGTTTCGATACACATGATATCTGCTAGTATTTTATTTGGCTTCTTGATTTGTAGTTGTCAGTCACAGGACAATTATATCATACAAAATTTGTATGAAAGCAGCATCCATATGGTTAGATTCTTAATTATTAATAACAAGTGGGGCTTGATCATGCTAATTGGTGGCATAAAAATGACATTCTGTGACTGGAATATTGGCTGTATTAATTTAACACCTTACAACAAAGTATCTGTCATAATTAACGTAATAGTATCTCTGATTTTGTATTGTTTGAATTTTGTTTTCTAAGTTGAGGCTTATTAGGTTGATTGGACTATCATTCGACTGCGAATCTTGATAGATGGACTAAATTGTAAGATTAGCTTACAGATGCAGGGGCACTTGTATGAACATTAAGCCTCCAATCACCGGGGAGCTACTTATAATTAGATAGCTTGTCGATCTTAATGAATAATGATTATTGAGGTATGTAGATGTCTATAAAGTGTTGGAAAGTCCAGAGGGAAGGGAAAATGGATAAGAAGGCAAAATTCTTTATGAAGCAAGATCTCTTGGATTACCTTGTGGGGACTAGGGCCTTGTTCCCTAAAAATGAGGGAACTGCATCTTTCATATGACAGATATGCGACATTGGGGCTATGTGAGGATTGTGAGCTATGGACAGGGTTTGGACTTTGGATTTTCGAGATTTAGGAAATGCAAACGTCCATTTCTCCTTTTACCAATCAACCTCAATACACATTTTTGGATACAAAATAATTTGATTAGCACTTAAGCTTACACCTTAAAAGAGAAAATGACCCCCGCCCCCTATGAGGATCCACACTCATGCACTTGGACCGTGAATTGCAAAGAACTAAGAGCTCTGTAACTACTACCGCCCCCCATAACTCTTAGACGTTAGAACTTGCAAGCTAGTATCTTCAAGATTACTCATGCATGTTCTAAGGTTACTCCTGTCCTCAGTTTAGAATCTACATGTCTTTGGTCTCTGTCTCAGTTTTGTTTGTTTTGAAGCAGTGTCTCAATTTTATTGATCTTTGATCATGTGTCTCATTTGTCTACATTTCAATCGACTACAGGCAAGAAAGAGCTTCCTGAGCTACTTCAACTGCTGCGTGAGGGCCTAAGATCCCACAACATCGATCAGCCTTTGCTGCGTCAGTGATTCATGTAAGCCACGGGGTGCCGTGGACGAGGATGTTGCTGTTCTGCTGATACAACCTGTGGTGTTTTTCTGGTCTTTTCTTACGGCCAATGACTCTTCGTCGGTGTCTGTACTTAATGTAGCCAGATAATCTAGAAGTACCATTGAGAATTCGCTGTAGAGAGGAAGTACATTTTGCACCTATGCCTCATTCAAGAACAATGATTTCAATTCTGACCATCAACTTGATCCTTGATTGTAAGTTGTAACATAATGCAAGATATGTTCTCCATTTTGTTGTTCGTACACAAGTTTACCAACTTTTCCTTGTCAATTTAAGAGTTGCCTCCCTCCTCGGCTCCTCCTCCCCCGCCCTCTGCCATCGCTTTCCCGTCTTAATTGTATAACGTGCCCTTTGCGATTGTCAATTTAGGACTGTTACACCATAACACATACTCCCTCCGTCCTAGCTCAAACATTCCATGCCCAAAGTACTCCCACATTGAGGATGATATATACTAATCGGCTAATCAAAGTTAAAAACAAATTACATAACAAGTTAGATAACAATCTTAATTTATTCGCCACACAATTTTGTTGGAACTTTGATTAACCGATTAGTGTTTGTACACCCTTCTCAATGACGGTTCGCTTTTTATATGGGGGTGTGAGCTGAGAAGGAGGTTACTTGTAACTGGTGTAAGAGTATAACCATCGTAGAAATGAGGAGAGTGGATCCAGAAGAGCCCAAAGAGTGGTTGAAAGTGTAAGCAATCAGATCCTACCAAGCCCAGAGCTAAGTTCCAATACATTGGAAACAGACCTGGCCCAAAACCAACAACAGAACCCTTCAAACTACTCTCACAGCTTTACTTGTCTAACTTCAAGCATGCAAAAAATCGAAATTCGCAAACGGCTGTTGGAATTTTGGAGCTACATTTTTATTGGTAATTGATATGAAACTTGATTGTTATTCTTCTTCTTGAATTCTTGTGTTTCTTCAATTGTTCATTACATTTGATACATCATGCTCTCTATTTGTAGAGCTCATATGTCGGCAACATTTGCCTAACCGACATGCTTACAACTTTGTAGAACTTTCTAGGGGATTTACATAATAAGCCTAATTGCTACATAATTCTTGTACTTTGTGGACTAATCTAGATTTTTCTAGATTACTTCCAACAACGGCATCAATACCGAACAAGCCCTACAAATTGCAGTTTCAGTTATAGGAACTCGGCCGGGTTGTAGCCTTGTAGGTCGCATGACTATCACCGAACTCGTATCGGATTGGGCTAGCTTACGATTTTCAACGCCAACCCGATATATGTAGCTCTAGAGAAATTCAGAAATCGAACCGTTGACAAAGTTTCCGGGAAACTAGCCATCGAAACCGCTGATTTATCACACTATAACATGTTACGTGCTATATGTTTAACATATAGTAGACCCCAAGTAGCAAGACAGATCTCTGACAAGCTAACAATTATGGGTTCATAACGACCCAAAAATGTCTATTCGGAATCACAAAGTCTACCCGAATAAAATTCGATTCAATACACTTTGATTTAATATAATCTTCCCTCTCGATTTGGCGATAATATTATCGGCTAAGTCAAGTGTATGTGTATCAGCTTCCCTACTCAAAGTCATGAATTTGCCTGGAATCCCACAAATTTGCATAGCTATTCTATTTTGCACACTTTTCGCTTACTTCTTCAAACGAGCAAAAGTTATATCGGGATTCACTGGATCAATACCATGGATTTTACTGAATCTTCACCGGTTTCACGAGATTTCGGTGCAACTCTTAGAGCGCTGTAACGGCACCTATGTCTGCTCCGGTACATGGTACGGGGTTTCCGACTTCATTGGTACGGTCGATCCTGCCAACATCAACTACATTACGACCTCCAATTTCGCGAAATATCCTAAAGGAGACGAACACCGAAAGATATTTGATGTCATGGGGTACGCTCTGTTCAACAGCGACGATGAAGACTGGAAATACCACCGCAGGTTCCTCCACACCTCAATCAAGAGCCGCGATTTCATCAATCACTCGATAAAGACGACACATGCTAGCTCGAACAAGTGCTAGTTCCCCTACTCAAGCGTGCATCAGAGCACAAAGGTGACGACGACGACTTCTCTTTGGACATGCAGGATGTTTTTCAAAGGTTCGCATTGGACGTTGCATGCAAGTCACTAGCCGGCCAAGATACAACGTATCTTTCAATTGAAGATTCACCCGTTATCCCCTTCTTGGATGCAATGGAGGATTTCGAAAGATGCGTCACATACCGCTTGATTCTTCCAGAAATCGTATGGAAGTTGCAATTGTTGACAGGGATAGGTCCTGAGAATAAACTAAGCCACGCTCGTGGGGTTATACGTCACTACATCGCCAGCCTCGTATCTAAGAAACGTCACCAAGTAAGCAACAGCGTCAGTGGCAACACAAGCAACAAGGGAGATGATAATGATTTATTGTCATTACTCATGAAATATGTCGCGAATGCTAGCCAAGGGGGTGATGATCTAGATCTGGACAACGACGACAAGTACTTTCAGGACACTACAATCCAACAAATAGTTGCAGGAAGAGACACGACTAGTTCAGCTATGACTTGGTTCATCTGGCTAATGGTGATGCACCCTGAAGTCGAGGAGAAGATCAGGTGCGAAATAAGGGCTGGCATTCCAGGAGCAGAAGCAGAGAAATGGCGTGTATTCAACTCTGATGAGACTAATAACTTAGTGTATCTACATGCTGCACTTTACGAGACCTTACGATTATATCCACCAATCCCATTTCAGTACAAGTCGCCCAGAGAGGCCGATGTTCTACCCAGTGGCCACCGAGTACACCCTAAGATGAAGATACTTATGCCTTTATATGCAATGGCAAGAAATAAGGCATTATGAGGGGATAATGCCTCAAGTTTGAGCCTGAAAGGTGGCTTACTAAACAAGGAACACTTAAGCATGAGCCCGAAAACAAGTTCTTCGTGTTCTATGCTGGGCCGAGAAGTTGTATGGGGAAAGAGGTAGCTGTGATCCAGATGAAGATGGTGGCCGCGACCTTGATTCACAATTTCCGATTTCAGCTAGTTCAAGGTCAGAACATCCAACCTGATCTATCCGTTATTATCCGCATGAAGCACGGCTTAATGGCCAAAGTCTATAATAGATGGACATGATATTATGATGGAGTCTACCAACTCTTCTCCAAATTAAATGTTAGGAATAATCATCAAATTGTACATCTAATGATACAATATCATGATATTCTAACACTAAAACACTCAAATTTTGATTGTTGTAATATTTGTGGTTTTGCTGTTATTTTATTTGAATACATTTTATTCAATATTTAAGAATTTATATGTGTGCAATACCCTATCATTTTTAGTATTTGAACTAGTTTATTAGCCCGTGTAAAATTGCACGGGTTGTTATATGAATTTGGTTATAACTCTATTTTATTACTCATATACTTAACGCAAAATATTAGGACTCTAAAAAATTTAACCGACCAGATGTGACCCGTTGTTCAAGGTTTGTAGCCCATTTTTTCCCTGATCAAGTTCTGGCCA
>JBBYHQ010313623.1:0-16788 GCA_038382645.1 Spergularia azorica | reverse complement strand
CTTTGGATTGGAAATTTTTTGGTGTGCAAGTCTGCTTCTCCCCAAGGGTATTGTAAAGCAAATTAATAAGTTATGTAAAGATTTCCTTTGGAACATTGCACCAGGGAGCAGAAGGATGGTTTACAAGAGTTGGAGTAGTATTTGCTCTCCAAGAAGAGAATGAGGTATGAATATAAAAGAAGTATTGGCCTGGAACAAAGCTATGATGGGAAAATGGATTTGGGAACTTCATAATGGCTGCTCAGGGTTTTGGAGTTGCTGGGTTAAAGCTTATATGCTCAAGGAAAAAAGCATTTGGCATGTAAAGAAAAAAGTGACTGATTATGAGAATTGGAAGGGGATTCTGGCAGTAAGGGATGAAATCATGAATGCTCTGAACAATGAAGAAGCTGGCAGTCAGGGGGAAAGTACAATATGGCTGCAAGTTATGATTTCTTCAGGAAGAAGTTTTATGAGAATCAATGGCATAAGATTGTATGGAACACCATATCCCTCCCTAAACACAGTTTTATTGTAGCTTTAGCCAGGCAAAATGCCCTGCCTACAGTTGACAATATCTGTGTGAGAGGAATGGTGTTAGTCAATCGATGTTGCCTGTGCAAACAAAATGCTGAAAGCCACCTGCATCTGTTCTTCAAATGCTCTTATGCTAGTCAAGTCTGGGGAGCAATTCTAAATTGGCTAAGCATCAGAAGAAATCCAGCAAGTCTGTTAGGTGAGATAAATTGGATTAGGCAGAGAAAACATCGGAGGCATTGGAAGAAAAACTGGCTGATTTGCAGCCTGATTACAACGGTTTACCGGCTATGGCAGGAAAGAAATGCACGGCTGTTTGGGGAAAGGCAAAGTGAAGCTAACAGAGTTGTGGAGAATGTCAAGTATATTGTGAGTGTGAGAATGTTAGCTAGATCAAAAAAATGTGAGCATGATGAAATTATAGATAGTTTGAGTTCTTAGTTTTGTTTTCGATTCGAAAGTTTCTTTTTAGAGGTGTTAGTCTTTGTAAGATGTTCCCGCCTTTTTTATTTCCAATCTTGGATGAATAAAAGAGTTAAAATTCTTACAAAAAAAAAATAATATATAATAAATCATTGTAAGACCTAGGCAATTAGAACGACAATGTGAATTTATTAAAAATCTATTGATTGGGATAAATGAATTTATTGATACTATAATACTAGGCACTAGCACATGATTCCAGTGAACCACGGATGACAAAGTTTACACGGAAATCATATACATACGAGCACAATTAGAACAAAAACTTCGAATTCATACAAGATTTGATATCTCAAACGTTAATAATTAATTATCCTACATGGCAAACTTATCTTATCTTAGTGATGATAATAATGCAAACATACAAATTGTCATTAAAGAAAGAAATCACCTAAATTAATGGTTAATAGATTCCTTAAGTCTAACTTATCCATAAAGTTTACTCTTTATTTAAACTAATTAATCAACATAAAGAACAATTAGAGCAATTATTACTCATTTTATCTTTACTTTTATCTTTATTAGATGACTAATCGACACATATAAAACAACATTTATTGCAACTGCCACGTGGCAGTCCACTAAATCCTCCACCTTCCCTCTCTTGCTTTCACTCAGAAGCAAAAAAAAATTAAAAAAATAATAAAAAAAATAACTCCAAAAATAACCAAAAAAGAAGAACCCAGAAAATGCAAAACCCTCTCACTCTTTGTTGATAGAGAGAAACTTCCTCCATACTCTACAGTCTAGAGAGAGAGAGAGAGTGGGTGTGATTTTATCCTCTTTTTTTTGGTGTGTCTGAATTTTAGGCCTTTAATTTTGTAAAAGTTGTAATTTTTTCTGGGTGTTAGAAGATAAGTTTTTTTTTTTTTTTTGATATTTTGGGTACCAAAAAAAGAAAAAAAAAAATCAATCAATTTGATTGATTTTTAAGAGTTTATGAACTATAATTTAATTGTGGGTTTTTGGTTGTTGGGTAATTTTTCTTCTTCATCTGGGAATTTTGTAAAAACGTGAACAAGAAGCTTTTACTTTAAGAAATGTATGTTGCTTCCATGCGAAAGTCTTTCAAGGATTCCCTCAAAGTTCTCGAAGCAGACATTCAGCATGCTAATACTCTGTAAGTAAAAAATGAAGATAAAAATTCTTACTGTTTTTTTAATATATTTATTTTGTTTTTACTGTTTTTTGATATTTTCATGTGAATTCATGTTAATTTGGACTTAAATAATTTCTATTAATTGTCCCCTCATAAAAAGATTGAAAATTTTAAAGTTATTTCTGGGTGTTTACTATGATAATTTGTTTGTTTACTTTGAATTTTAATCTTTAGGGTTCTAAGCTTGTGTTGACTTGTAGAATTATGATAATTGGGTAATTTTTCTGGTAATTTTTGACATTTCTGGTAATTTATATTATAAAGTTTTATCATTTTTTGAGTTGGAGTAGCTCATGTATGATTCTTGTTTGGAAAGGTGTGACCTTTACTGCTCTTTAAGTTTATTATAATCTGTTTCTGGGTTCATTTATGTGCACCATTAACAATTTTACATAGTAAGTGCTACAGAAAAGAGGGGAAGTGGCTCAAGAGCTCGTCGACATAAGTCGGTATGGCGAAAGTTATAAGGTTGGAGGGTGGATGGGGTGTTGTTCAAGTTAGTTGAGCTGGGGTTTTCATAGAGTCCCCACATTAGAGAATTGTTGGATTGAGGGTGAGGTTGGTGAGTGTATTGTTGAGGAAGATTTAGTCTTGATGCTTAATTATGATTATTTTCGATTTTAAGCTGATTTTGTATGATTATAGTGATGGGGTATTAGTACAGTTGATTTGGTGTTAATTCAATATTTCTTTATGTTATGATGAGTCTGCTTTTGGGTGTTGGAGACCTGTTGAAATGATTAGGGTGTTTTCTGTTGAGGATGATTGTTTTTATCGTTACAGAGGTCAAGGGTATTAGGACCGAAATTTGTATGGTATTCTGATCCTATTATGGTTTTAGTGTAAGGAGTATACATTAGTACTTTTGGTGTTGTATCTGGTTTATGTTTCGCTAGTTGCGTGATGCCGTAGTGGCAAATCAGCATTGCTAAGTGGGTAGTGTTTCGTTTCGTGTTTTGCCTTGGAGCTGTCAACTTCGTTAAATCACAATTTCATATCCCTTTATGACTTGTGTTTGATGCGTCGACATTTTGTTCTTGCTTTTTGCCGTGGCATTCTACTGAATCAATCATCAGGATGGGCTTGGGGGGTATAGGTATTTTTGATGTTATAGTCGTGGCTTTTGCTTGTCAAAATGATTTTGTTCTTATTTCACATTTTTAATTTGTCTTGCAGGGCATCTGAATTGCCTAGAGAATATGATGGCGCCTGCCTCCAAATGAGAATGTCCTATGCTCCTGCTGCCCACTTCTTACTCTTCCTGGTGCAGTGGACTGATTGTCACCTGGCGGGAGCGCTGGGCTTGTTGAGAATTCTCATCTATAAGGTCAGGACTTATTATCTTGTCTTAATTGTTATCTAGCAAGTTATGGCCTTTTAAGATCCTGGTTCACGATAATCCGTTATCACCATCTCCAGGTTTATGTCGATGGTACCACTACCATGTCAACACATGAAAGGAAAGCAAGTATTAGAGAGTTCTATGGTATGCTCTGCTCTTGTCCAGGACAGATTTTTATTGTCTCCTTTTTCCTGTGTTATCTCTTTTGTTTTCATATGTTGAATTATATTCTCGTTGTGTGCAGCTGTAATATATCCTTCTCTATTGCAACTTGAAAGTGGTGTTAGTGATACAGAGGACAAAAAACAGAAAGCTGTGTGCATGGAGAGATTCCGTAAAAGAGACGAGGAGGAATATAGGCAGTTCTCTGATGTGGACAGTGAAAGAGAGGAAGAGTGCGGTATTTGCATGGAGAATTACAGTAAAATTGTGCTGCCTAATTGCAACCATGTCATGTGCCTGAAGTGCTATCGAGAATGGTAATTTCTATCATCCTTTTAATCTCTTGCCAGTGCTGTTGCATTTTATCACATTTTTCATTTGGGGGTTATCTCGGAGTACGTAGCTAATCTTGAGCCAAAAATATATTTTCAGTTCAGTTTGCTACATGCATTGAGCGTGAATTCCACTATGCTTCATTTGAAGCCTCCTTTCTTTTTGGGATCCCTGGTTGATCTTAAGCACGCTTCATGTCTTTATTCCTTGAGGATCCTGACCATGCACCTAGAGCTCTGACTTATCTGTGTTTTTACTTCATTTTTGCTGGATTGCTTGATTCATAGTTGATCAACAACTCTTTTTGTGTCCTATTCTGTTGAGAAAGCAGACTCACAGACTGGTGGTTACTGCCTTGTTCGTTTCCTATCTATCGTGCCGCACCCCTTTTTTGGTTTCCCTCCTACTAGTAGTGTCATATGGCTGAAGGCTAGATTCATGCACTTGGCTTTTTTTTATTTGTTAGTTCCCTGCTGAATTCCTTATTTCATTGTCCATTTCAGTTGATCAGAAAATGTAACTGGTTGTTTACTAAAGATACCTAAGGAAGTGTATCATACTCTGGCCCATGCACATTTGCTGTACTGCCCCAGTTGACTTCTGTTGTCAGTTTACTATATTGTAGCTCGATGTAGCTGAATACTATTGATCCCAAGAGCAATCAGTGCGTGGAGCTTGCAGTCAGTCTAAATAAGGGTCATTCTTGTTACATCTGACCCAGCAGGGTAGTTGGACTACTGGATTGTCTTTGACCTTTATATGTTGTCTTTGGAGAGGTGCGCCTTTAAGGTTTATGGCAGATATTGTGCATGTGGGAATCATGCGACTCTTAGATCTCCAGCGAAATTAAGGTAGAGATGCTGCATAAAAGAAGGGATATCTGTGTTTGTGGCAACATGGTTGAATTGTGAAGCTTGTGAGACTTTGGATATGAAGTGATTTTGTTATGGCAATAATGTCCTTTTCACACTTGATTAAGGTTGCTTTTGGCTAAGTTGTCAGAGTTCTGAGTTGGTGCATTATTGTATCATCTATCGGAAATCATCAGTGAACTGTTGGGTCCTTGGGGAAGAGGTGGTCTGGGCGTCTTTCAATAATGATTTATAGTCTGAAAATGTCTTCATCGGTACAATGGTTTACGGTATTAAGCTGCTCTTGAAATTATACTATTGTGCGGATGCTGTTGTTCTTGTGGTGCCTCATTCATCTGTACTGGTGTAACTATGTTACTTCAAGTGAACTGAAGAAGTTCGAAGACATATTGTCACTCATTCAGTTTATTGATTAGCTGCTCTGATTTGGTGTTCTCACTTCCCCTATTTTGTCTACTATACTAAAATGATTGATATATCAGAGTGTCACCTTTGTTAAGGTACTAAACCAATAATTGGGCTTCAACCATGAGTCTAGACTTTTGGTTGAGTTGGTTCCTTGAACAACCTTAAACCTATTTTTTTCTTCTTCCAAATAATAAATGGTTTCAATTGCTTTGGCACTTCCCCTGTTGTGGAAGCTGGGGATCGATTGTTTAGTTGAGAAACAGGTTGGTAATAAATGTCATCGTTAGTGTGTTAATGGTATGTAGTGGAGCAATCAGTGGGAGGTAGATGAAGGATATGCGGCCATTTAATTGTTCAGGCTTTTGTCGCATCACTAGTCTATAAATTGAATGGGTTCTAGTTAGTGTCTTACATTCTGGTTAGTGGATTCATATAGAAGCTTGTGGAGCATGTTTGTTGGGATTCCAAACACTTGTCTAGACGAATCTGAATGTGTCTCAAGAGAGATTCTTCTGAAAGTTGAGATGCTGATCTTATATTTTCATGGCAAATCTGAATTGCTTGGTGCGGTCCCTGATCTGGAATTGTTGGCTTACATCTTCAAATCTTCATAATCTAGTAGTGGTAACTGGTAATAATTCTTAAAGGGGGTTGGATGATGATTGAAATTGCAAAAGGAAGAAGGCCTTAGTCGTGATGGTTGTCATGTGGGACTGTTATGTTCTCTTTTGGGGGCAAATAGTTATTGGCGACGGAAATGTACCCGATGAGCACTAGTGATTAGTGTCAATGTGTTTGGAAAGAAAATGGTGATGGTATCGTGATATGGGTAGCTCAAATGTTTTAATTAAACCGTAGCATGTAGCTCCTGATGGTTGGGATGTCTGAGACAGGTCTGGGGTTTCGATCAAATTAGCTCTAGAGATTCTGAATCATGTTTTGTTAGCCATACTTTTTGATGTCAAAGCGTATTTTGTTGTGTGTGGATATGCCTGGCTAGAAGCTCTCTTGTAAGACATGGTTGACTTTGTGAGTGGTTTAGTTATCTGACTTTCTTCGCATTAAGTTTAGATTCGAATTCTTATCATCTGCTTTACATGGCAGTTCAGCCTCTTATTTGTGACTGTATCTTTGTTGTGTTTGTGAACTTGCATGTCCTTTTTGAACTTGCAGAAATGAGGCTGATTTTGTTGTATGTTTCAGGCGGTCAAGGTCACAGTCCTGCCCCTTTTGCCGTGATAGTCTCAAGAGGGTGAATTCTGGCGATCTCTGGGTGTTCACTGACAGCAGAGACGTGGTTGATATGATGAGTTTAACAAAGGAGAACCTCAGGCGGTTGTTTATGTACATAGAGAAACTGCCCCTGATTGTGCCCGAATCTCTATTTGACGCCTATGATTCTCACCTGAAATGAGGTGTTCCCGTTTTACTTCTTCGAATCCATCTGTAGTCTGCAGTCATCTCATAACCTGTCCCTTGCTACTCAGCCTTGCAGGAGGACTATGTCTATTTAGATTAGTAGGAGATGCAATTGCTTTTGATCTTTTGGTTCTTGTGATGTGGGAAATCCCTGCCCTAATTATGGTAGGCGCGAAATATTTAGCTGGAAATGAAGAACATGGGTTTCGAAAATTTGTATGTAGGAAATATGTAAATGCTTGTACAGCGTTGTCATTCAGGAAAAACAAAAAGGGGGTTATGAGTAAAAAGGAAAATATCCGAAACAGCTTCCATTGTGTTGTATCACCCCTGTTGATTGCTATCTGCTCTTGTACTGTTTCTGGGCGCTGAGTTAACTGATGCGACTTTTTGCCTTGTGGTGTGCCGTCTCCGTCAGTGATATGTACTGATCTGTGCAGGCCTGCGGCCGCACATACAGCAGATATGCCGAATGATGCTGCAAGACAAGCAAATTTATTGTAAATGGGGTGGTCCAACGGCAGTGGAAGTGTTTTTATGATGTACATTGCTCCATTAATCGTCTACTGTCTGTGGAAACATCCGAAATTTCGAGCCAGGACTGCTTTGCCATTGAGCTGATCTACAACAAAGTTGACGATTTTGGACTCGACTCCTAGACAAAAGTTTCCGTGGACATGGTTCTTCAATTGCGAAATGGCGAAAGTGGCTTAAGCCCCATACGTTTACCTCTACGTGAAATCAGCCCCCACAAGTTTGGATTGGAGTAATCAACCCCCACAACTTTTTAATTATGTGAAATCAAACCCTTTGTCAATTTCTCACATGAGGAATTCAATTTTTACCTCAAATGAGATATTCAATATATAACAATAAGAATTTAATTTACACAAAAATGGTTCCAAATTAATATATACTCCATGTCAGTTGTATAATACGTTCTTTCTATGTGACTAAATCGTCGAATGTTTTTTTTTTTCTTGTTAATGAAGGGATAAATAAAGTTTTTTTTTTTTTTTTTTTTTTTTAAAAAAAAAAACATTGGTTCTTTAGTACATACCCGGTGATTGTTCTCGTGAACGTAAAAAAAAAAATCTCGAATGTAGAAGTTCATGTTGAAGTCTATCATCTACCATGTACTCCGTATATTTTAACAATTATTCCAGATATTAGTATTATGTATTTTAGATATATAAAAGTTTTTTTGATAATAGTTACTTGATTGGACTAAGAAAATAATATTTTTGTAAAATATTAGTAGTTGTAGGTGATAAATTGATGAGATATTGGATTTTTATGTGAGAATTTGACCGAAGGTTTGATTTCACACAATGAGAAAGTTGTGGGGGTTGATTGCTCCAATCAAAACTTGTGGGGGTTAATTTCACGTAGAGGCAAACGTATGAGGCTTATAAACCACTTTCGCCGAACATTGCGAAATCATAATGAAAACAACGTTATTATAGTCTTAACTTTGACAAGCGGGAATTGAAACCATATCTTCGATTAACAAAATCGACAGAAACCAAGGGCAATGAAATGCTATACCAAACAACACGACGTCTAAATATCCCGTTCATTCGAGAAAATGTACCACACTCACGAGAACGAGAACGAGAACGAGAGGTGATACGAAAAAGAGTCCTACAATGTAATGGAGATCGGATTCGAAGTAACAGTTGGCAGAGAATAAACCCTAAGCTGTAATTCTAATACAAAAACCCGCAGAATATATCTGATGCACAGATTTAGGAAAGCGACTAAACAAATGATTATGAAACGCTCAAATTAAATTGAAATTGAAATTGAATGATCGTGAAAACCTGTCCTTGCCACAACAACAACGGTCCAAAAATAGTTGCATTATAATACTGTACAATATTCCAACCCATAAATAGATAGATTTTATAATAAATGGTATACACTGATAAATAACATCCCAGATTCCGCACTGCTGAAAATTTGAAGGAAAATTGTAGAAGAAGATTTGGAAGAGGGGGTTGTGAATCTTGTGATGGAGGCTGCAAGAGGGGATGAGAGAGAAAAAGAAGGCGTAATGGCTACGGATTACTTCTGGTCATACACAGATGAACCTCATGCTTCTAGGAGAAGACAGATCCTCTTTCAGTACCCTCAGATTAAATCCCTTTTTGGCCCTGATCCTTGGGCTTTTGCCAAGGTATAATTTCATTGTATTTTGTATATACTTTTTCATTGATTTTTTTGGAGTTTGTAGTATTGGGCATTGGTTAATTTTTATGAATGTATTGAAGGGTATTGGATTATCTTGCTAATTTGTGTGAATTTGTTGATGGGCACTCAATTATTTAGTTAGTTTTTGTGAATTGAGTTGATGAGCATTGCCAAGATTTGATTTTTGTAAGAGTTTATTGATGGGTATTGGATTATGTTGTTAATTTGTGTGACTTTGTTGATGGGTGTTTGAGAATTTAGTTAGTTTTTTGTGAATTGAGTTGATGGGCATTGCAAAGATTTGATCTTTTGTATGAATCTGGTGATGGGTATGATTAAGTTTCTATCTATTAAATGAATCTGATTATGTTTATTTGATTTTGACGTATTGCGCCGAATTGCGTATCTTGTGATTGACATTGTCATGTTGTATGAATCATGGTGTCATGTAGTTTATAATGATGAATATGATATTGCAGAGTTGATATATGAGTAGATGAATTATCAAGTTTTGATCTTTTGTAAAATCTGGTAATGGCCACATAAATTTTTTGTTCTGTTCTATGAATCTTATAATCTTATAATGTACATTGTTAAAAGTTGTAAAAGAGTTGATATATATAGATGAATGATCAAGTTGATCTTTTGTAGAATTTGGTAATGGCCACATGAAACTTTTGTTCTATGATATGAATCTTATAATCTGATAATGTACATTGTTAGAAGTTGTAAAAGAGTTGATATATATGTAGTTGAATGATTAAGTTTTGATCTTTTGTAGAATTTGGTAATGGCCACAGAAAACTTCCCTTCTATTATATAAATGTGATCGACATTGCTTGTTAGCGAAGTTATATTGTATAAATCTGATGACTGGTGTCAAAACAACTTGGAATTTTTTTCATGTGTGATAATGCGCGATTAGCAAAGTCCTGTATTGATATGCTTGGTATTGGGTTCTTCATTTCGATTTGGATCTACATTCGATATGTTTGCTAGCTACAACCTAGCAAGCACATTTATGCTGCATGTCATTGTCATGGTGATAGCGAGACGATGAGAGTTGTCTCTTGAGATAACTCAGTACAATCTTAGTCAAGTGCATTTCAACTTGTGGGACGTGGATTAGTCTTGAGATGGAGGAGCAACTTTAAAGTTTAAACTCTCTTCACCTCAGTCTTTCTTGTCACCATTCTGTCCTGTTTTGCCTTTTGGTGTTTCTTTGCTGTGGAAATGGTTTCTGTTATGTGCCTCTATTAGTGGATCCGAAATTAGGATATGAATCTGCCATGGTCAATAGCTTGTCTGAAACTGCCATATTGATGATCTCTTTTGGGTTCTTGTCAAAGTATATGTACAAAGATATGAGGAGTTTTGGGCGGATTATTCCAGTAGCTATTTGTGTAACTTTTCATTTGTAAAATTTAGTCAGCGTTCTTAAGTTATCTTGTCTTGACCATTTAAAAGCAGTAGATCCTTTCGACATGTACTTATAGAGAAGTTTCATCTCTTGGCCTTGCAGATTACGTTGGTTTTATCGATTCAATTGGCGACTGCTACTCTACTTCACGATGCAAGTGCCCTTAAAATCCTGATAGTAGCATACTTTTTTGGATCTTTCCTTAACCACAACCTTTTCTTGGCCATCCACGAGCTCAGTCACAACCTTGCCTTCTCAACTCCGTCTTACAACCGATGGCTTGGGATGTTTGCAAATCTACCAATCGGTGTGCCAATGTCCGTCACATTCCAAAAATATCATTTGGAACATCATCGGTATCAAGGAGTTGATGGAATGGACATGGATATTCCAAGCAAACCAGAGGCCTTTATGGTCAGAAATGCTTTCACTAAAGCCATATGGGTAATCTTTCAACTCTTCTTCTATGCTCTCCGGCCTTTATTCCTGAAACCAAAACCTCCTTGTTTGTGGGAGTTTACAAACTTGATCGTGCAATTGTCACTTGATGCTGCTATGGTCTACTTCTATGGCTGGAGATCTTTCGCTTACCTAATTGCTTCAACGTTTGTTGGTGGTGGGATGCATCCAATGGCTGGTCACTTCATATCCGAGCACTATGTTTTTAATCCTGATCAAGAAACATACTCTTACTATGGCCCCTTGAATCTTCTAACTTGGCATGTGGGATACCACAATGAGCACCACGATTTCCCTAGAATTCCAGGAACAAAGCTTCACAAGGTGAGGGAGATTGCGCCTGAGTACTACGTTGGTCTAGATTCATATAAATCTTGGAGCCAGGTTATTTATATGTATGTAATGGATAGTGCAATCGGGCCTTTCAGTCGGATGAAGAGAAAACCTAGGAAATCAGAATAGAGTTTTACAGTACATTAATTCTGTTCTTTTCATTTCTCTTCTCCGTCAGTGTGTTGCTGACTCTTTCCTTCAATTTTGAGAGACTTGTAACATCGGGAGGGATTGTATGTAGGTGCCTAGGCGTAGAGGTAATCAGAGAGAACGATATTGGATGTAATTCATTTACCAATTCTTTTTTACCATTGGATCTGTTCTACTGACTATGAATACAAAGAAATTGATATTCTCTGCATACATATGTGCTATGGAGACACTGTAACATCTTGACAGACTGATGCATGTCTCAGATGTCTGCAATTGCATATGTCAGTTCTTATAGTTTGCAGGCTCACTGTTGTGTAGAGGCATGTTGGACATATAGTCAATCTGTCAATGTAGTTTAAGTTGTCAACGAGTTGCGCGCGAACATTCAAACAGTGACATGCTCTGCCTGAGTTCCTGAATCCTGAATGCTCCTGTGTTTCTTTTCTTTTCTTTTCTTTTGACAGTGAAGTTCTGTGCACCTTTCATCTGTTTAATAACACGTACTGCTTCAAGTTTCAGTAATCATCGGAAAAATGTCTAGTGGATACTCGATAAAGAAAAGAATCGCACAACTGCAGGGTGCACAAAGATTGGTAGAAATTTCACTGTGCTGGTGTCTGATATCTTTTCTCATGCAGCTTTTATCATTACAGTTCAAGATCGCAGGACCAGATTTGAAGATGAAATTAATGAATACAATTATAAGAAGCTAAACATCCTGCAATTTTCGGTTTTTAGTATCAAGGATGGAGAGGAGGATATCCAGCAGCACCACCTGTAGACCAAACTCCTTTCTCAGGATATGGGATGGATGAATCTTTGTCCAGTAAAGGGTCATGAAAAGCATTGATCTGGGGCGGAAAGTGTGGGTGCCCAACGACATATGGAGAGGAAATCGGGATATGAACTGGGGCCTGATCATCGTGTTGATGCTCGATGAATGATCTATAATTATGGTGCATTGTTCTTAGAAGCATGGCCAGTAAGAATGAAACTGCCTGCAGGTTTGAATGACAGATTGATTATATTAAATCAAATTCCGCCAAAGCCAAAATGGGATAGATAGGCAAAAGGAGTCACAACCTGAGAGCATAGCATCAAGAAGGCCAGGAAAGTGAAGATTTCTTCGTTGTCGTCTGCAAAATGCACGAAATCATCAAACCTGTGGGTAGGATCCTTTGGGAAGTCCTGAGTGGGAAGAAACGATCTAATTTTTAGTCACAAAATGAGAAAATCCTACTTTAAAACCTTAGCTATAAATGTTGTGTATCGTGTTGAAAATCGATGTACCTTATCCCAGTCGTCATTTAGGTACACATCTCCTGCGACAAGAATCTCCGCCAGAAGCAGCAGAAACAACACCAGTATGTACTGTGGAATTGGGGATTCATTGTTAAGCTAAGGTCCAAATCAATACTGTACTAATGAAAAAACAGCATAAATTTAATTTGCGGAGTGTGTACACCCTCCTCAAGACGGGGCATTATGGATATAGGGTGTTTAAAGGAAGACGGAGTAGTACCAAAGAGAGGACACAGTCGCTCTTTGTTTCTGCAGCTGAATGACCGATGCTAGCTGTGAAACAAAAAATCGCCCCAATACCAATACATGCCCATAAAAACCTGCACTTTATTTCTTGAATCATTATTACTAGCTAAAATAACTCCAACTCACGTTAGAAAAACCGATAAAAATAAATAGGCATATTTAGCGAAATTGTGTAGTGTCTAGTCGTGTACCATGGGTAATGATACTTTTGGTAATCACGTAGACATACAACAGTCATCCACACTGAATACAAAAGAGTAGCAATGCCTGCGACCGCCATTGTCGAATTTGCAAGTTTCAGGGTTGTTCGGATGCAGTTTCTTGCTGATCTATCCATGCTCATGACCCTTAGCATTTCGTTCAGGGACATTCAATTTTGTAACAGGATTTTTTTTTTCTTTTGGGTGTAATGGCCCAATGCTATATTTATATGAAGTGGCACATGAAGCCTAACCAAATCAAATGGGCATGTATATATAAGACTTGTTGTACAAAACTTTTGAATGGATATAAGTCGATCAGTGAGTTCCTTTGTCGCATTATATTTACGGTTCTACTCAGCTCAAATCTGGACTAAAACATATAATGGCCACAAACCAAATTCTTAGCAAACTTGGATAAATTTGTGATTGATATGCAATTTGCTACGCATAAGGTTAAAACATTGTGAGTTTCTTGGAAGTTTCGGGCTGTTTCGTCGTCATCTTTGAAGCATCATAGGAAATTTCTTAGACATTCGCCATTGTTGCTAAAATCACCAAATTAACAAAAAATATTCTACTAATTTTTGGTGTAATTATAAGTGAATTAACAGAATTAGTGCTAATTTTTGGTGTGATTAAAAGTGCATTAACAGCATTTGTTGCTGTGGTGTAGTGGTTATCACGTTAGTCTTCACACTAAAGGTCCCCAGTTCGATCCTAGGCAGCAACAACTGGTGATGATTCATTTGGGCTATTCTTTTTTTTTTTTTTTTCCTTTTAATCTGAGCATTTAACAAACCGGTTTTTCTAACGTGTGTCCAATGGGCACATGTTAAGAGTCTATTTATTTCCCTAATTAAGTGATTTTCTCCTCAATCCAACAATGAGATTCCATATTTTGTTTTTTCAAGTGAGAATCTCACTTAATTAGGGAAATAAATAGGCTCTTAACATGTGCCCATTGGGCACACGTTAGAAAAACCGCAAACCAAATAGTTATGATGTTAATGAACTGGTTGTGCAAAGTACAAACTCTCAAAGACAGTGACTTTTCCAAACGACTTGTACACGGTCTGCGAAGGTCGGAGCCACCAAACCTGTGGCGTACCCTTGGCATATACGGAGTAGAGCTCGGTACATTTTTACGCTAAAGAGAGAGAGAGAGTCCAGAATTTACTCATGACAGATTTTAAGGCGAGAACAGAATCACCCTGTCGTTTTTTTTTTTTTTTTTGACAAATAGTAAATTAACAAAAACGAAAGAGAACAAGAAAATACAAAACTAAACTAAACTAACATATGAGGGGGAGAAAGCTCAGAGATTGAAAAAGGACATATCGCTCCTTTACGACAGTCTGTCGCAAGCCTGTGAGCACTGCTTACGTATTCCCGATCAACCTTGAAGAGATTGCAGCATTGCATTGCACTCCCGAGCCTCTGAAGGTGTTGGAGAAGCCACAGCACACTGATATCCGGTTTATTCTCCACCCTAAACAAGTTAACCAACACTGAGCAGTCTGTGAAGATGCTGACGGAATCAATCCCAATACTGGACGCCCACTGCAAAGCACATTTGACAGCCCACATTTCGGCATGAAGAGCTGATCCCATGTATCGACAATCACACCCTCTTCCCATCAGTTCTCCAGACATTGGATGAAAAGCAACCCACGCTGACGCACCCCAACCCTGTCCAGACCGCCAAGCTCCGTCCGTTTGAAAAACAACCCCACAAGAAGCTATTGTTTTAGACACCCCAAGATACGCCGCAAGAAATCCTGGAGGAGAAACCAAAGGTTGAGACAATGGGGCCTGATCCTTGGAATTAGCTGCCAAGGCTTGACTTGCAAGATTGGTTGCCATACAGAGTACTGACGTTGGGGAACAAGTAGCACCTTTGAAAATAATATCATTTCGATGCACCCAAAGACTCCAGAGAATGGCACAAAAAATAACTAGGGGGAATGACGATGAAAGTTTCGATAGAAACAGGTGGCTAATACATGTAGAGTAGACTAATCCGAGTATCGCCGCCACTGGCCTAGCCCTGCATAGTAGGTCTAGTCGAGCGGCCTGCTTACCACTTCAAAGGAGAACAAGAAAAAGACTAATCTGAGTACCAGACTATACAAAGGTTTTGGGTACAAGTTTTGTACTCCGTATATGATAGATCACACCTCGCATGACAGTGCCTGGCATCACTGGTTTACGGGATCTCCATAAGCGTAAAAGTGTAAAACTATCAACAAGCCATGGCAAAGCTTATTGACATGAGTAATCCTTCTCGGTAAATAACCAGATTTGCATCTTGTATTCCTGTCCCATGGGGTTAGCAGAGAAGTCGATGGAGATCCGAATACGATATAATTGGCGTGGAGTTGAGATTCTTTCACAGAAAGATGAGATAGCCATGCACCCAATGGACTTGTTCATATTGCTCATTTTCTGACGATTGGTCAAGTTCTTCATGGTGATATCATGTTGCCAAGTTGATTTATCTTTGGCGGCGAAGATACTCACGCATCTCAGTGTGTAGCTCAGCTTTCACTACCAGGCGTTTCCGCTTTGAGTCCTCCCACAGCAAAGCGCCACTTTGACGTGCAAAGTCACAAGCAGCATCAAAGAGCTCCTACATGGTACAAGGGAGAAATTAAATGCCGTCAAACTAACATGAAAAGCAAGCAACAAACTGGTCTCGGATGAAATGCAAACCGGTACCTGGGAAGGAAATTCATCATAAAGCTGAGCAGGCACCATTTCAACTCGGTTTAAGTCTGATTCCCACAGCCTTATCTGTTGAATCATGCAAGCTAAAAATCAATAATTTTTTGTGGAAACTGACAGCCCAACGCCCTATCATTTAGAACTGCGCTGTCATATGTCCCTCCAGAAGAATTCTCAGGGTGAAAGCAACAAATAAGAAGCAAAGAAACAGTGATCTGGGAAACAAGATTAATCAAAGAACATGAAAAAAATGACATCAGTCAAGAACAACAGAGCATTATGGAAACCTGATCTGCAACATTTTCAGGAACAATTGGCACTCTCTCAACTGCACGAGGATGAGCGTTTTGCTGTAAAAATGAAATTATCTGCAGGGATGAGCAACATTTATAATCAATAAATATTCCCAAAATATACCAAATGGTAAATCATTTTCCCCAACAAGAAATGCCTCACTTTTGTCCTAATTGTTTCTTCCGCAGAAAGTTGTTCACCTTTTGTTCACTCCCTCAAGATAAGATCATATTCCAACACTTCGTCTATAGAAAAACAACAGTGAGAAGGAAAAGATGTCCTCAAACCCGATTTATCACATCTCCCAAAACATATCAGATCTCCCATTAAAACAAGACAAAATTTCATGGCCTATCCCCTAGGAGACCATATACACGATATCCAAAAGAGGAAGGACTACTGGAGAACATTCTTGCAAGATTTCTTGATACCAAAAAAATAAGGCAATGCAGGCGTTACTCCACAACATCCTCGACCAATACAAACATCTCCTCTCATAGGTAATTTGTAACTGTGGCCGGAAGGATCTAACCATCACCATTCGAACAAACTCGTACAGATAAATAGGAATAAATTTTCCACTTTTGTACAGTTCAATCGGAATTCCATCTAACCATAGCGGACTTACAGTTACGATATAGTAACAACGGAAAATTCACGTGGTACCCTCGAACTTTGACTGATTGCACGTGGTACCCAACTTGACAAGTTTGTGCACATGGTACCCCCGAAGTTACCAGTTTGTGCACATGGTACCCAAATAGTAA